>VYZW01058629.1:3556-26591 GCA_013401315.1 Balaeniceps rex | reverse complement strand
TTTCTTATGTGACCCTGTTTATACTACAGTGCCCCCAGTATGGCCAAATACTTGAACAACTTGTACCTTGTAATTATGGCCTTACTACTTACTTTCTTTACGTCATATTTGTAATATGGCTCTTAAGGCCGTATCTTCATTTAAAAACAGGTGTTCTAGTAGAATGGTCTTGCTTTNTGCATTTTCTTGCTCTCTTTGGTTTGCCAACTATAAGGCTAGCAAAAAACTCTGATCAGGAACTGACTCCCCGAGAAATAGACTGTGCTGAGAACACTTACCTGTTCAGTCAGTGCCTCTCCTATTTTACTTACTGGAATTTCTGGGAAAACATACCTCAAAGAAGAAAGAAAGCTTTTCTGTCTATCTCTGGAAGATACTGAGTTCCTCCAATTGCTCTCAACAGCCAACCTCTGTCTTCTTTTCCTCCAGCAGAGCTCAAGATTTTGTTGATCATTCATTTGGTCAAGCTGAGGAAGAAGGGAAGAAGAAAGTCCAGTCATTAGCATGTCCAAACAAAGGTTGGGTTAGTTCATATTAGTCCATAAGAGCTCTCATGGAAAATTATGCAAACCCCATGCCTGCAAACATAGATAAAAAATAGTAGTTTAGTTTTGAATTAGTAAAGTTCTTACTCAGCAACCATATGAAAACAAGACATTCATCTTGGATCACCTCCCTTTTGAACGATCAAAAAATGAATGAGAAAAAAAATATTCAGGATAGAGAAACTAACAGGGCAAGCAGTGCGTGAAAACTGGTGTGAAAAAGGTAACTTAAGTAATTTAAAAAAAGAAAGTACAAAGAGATATACTGACTAGTGAATTGTTTAATGAAGATGGATTGATTGGTGCTCTTAATTTAGTCTCATAATGTGAGAACAAGAAGACACTCAATTACTCTGAGTGTTAGCAAATTTAAAAGTGATAAAAGGAAATAATTCTTTATGCTGTGAATAGTGAAACTTTGGAACTCAAATGCTCTAACACTCAGTTACCTGAGAAATTTACATTGATTTGAACTGGGCCTTACTGAATAAGAATAAGCATACATTTGGTTGCTGTTTCAAACAGTGGAGCATAGTGAAATGCCATCACTACATCTAGCATGCATTTTGGGACATTAGAGTGCATTTGCAGTTTGATTTCAAGAGCATGTTCTGTCTAGGAAAACGTTCTATAATGGACCGAAGTGTTGGACTTTCACAAAAAGTTCTGACAGCTTTTGGTGTTATATGGTCTCTCAAAGAGCAGCTATGGTACGCTGCCTAAATTGTCACCTACAGTGGCAGATTCATTCTCTTGTGCTAGGCAGAGAATTGGAGTCAGCGTACCACTCTTCTTGTGAAGACTGTAATAAAATCCCTTGGGCAATTGAGCTGACTACTATAACTAAATCTTAGATAAACAGTATTACTTGTTTAAGGCACACAGAATTAATCTTTCTTGTCTTATTGGTGTTATGCTTGGTGACATCACTCCTTATACTGAGGAATTATAACTGAATTCTTGTTCACTGGACAGTTAGTTTATCTGCATGGTGTAAGTACCTGTGAGAAGTGTGCTTGGTAGAAAAAGGTGTAAGCGGATTAAAGTGAAGAAACTGAGGTGAATGTTTACAGCTGCCAAGGGCAAACTTCAGACATTAAAGCTTTCAGATAAGTTTACACTGTTGGAGTGATGATCAGGTATTCTCAGAAACAGCTTCAACAGTCTGTTTCGGTCATTGACATTGTACAACAGACATTGCAGTGTTAAGAACCTGCTGTTAATGAGAAATGGCCTCCCTAGGGCAGGCCAGCACTCCATCTAGCCCAGTGTTATTTCAGGGGCAGGTCAGAGGATGCTGTTTAAGCAGAGTGCATGAGCCTGGCCAACTTGCAAGCTATTACTCACATATTCCCCCAACTTCTACAGCTACTGTATTAGGAACATTGCAAGCTAGATCTTACCATGTTTTTATTATCCACCTGTAAGCCTGTTGTTTATGAATTTGTCTGGTCCTTTTTTCTTCAGATCTATCTGCTACTACAGCCTCCTGGGACAGCAAGTTCCAGATATTCTCCAACCACTGGTAAAAAGGGTATTTTATTCTAAATCCATCTTGTACTAGCTTGGTGCCACCTTACTCACTGCCACAATATTCATGTATTGCTGAGTTTAGTGAACAACAGCTCTTCATTTCTGTTTACCTACCCCTTAAAATTCATAAGCCCTGGTCATATCCTTTCCTTAGCCTTTTCTCCAGAAAGAATACTAACCTGTCCTTACGAAGTAGCTACTCCATCTCCTCGATCATTTTAGTTGTTCTTCTCTATGTGCACGTTCTCTATATCTACTACATCCTTCTAAGCTCTGGAGACAAAGGAGGCACAGGCTACTGGGACATAGCCATGCCAAATGTGGTCATTGCCACAGAAATGGACTTAACTATGACTTCTGCGGTTGTAACTACCAGTTCGGAGCACATCCTAATTCACCACTCACAAGAAGTTGGCAGCCTAGGAACACAAGCCCATCAATTATCCTCCTACTCAGACTCTAAAATGCCTTACACAGGGCTCGTCATTTGCTGCAAGTCAAACTTCCACTTTAGAGACCCCTGTGACTTTCCACTGCTGACAGTTTGGTTCTGTTACAATGAAGGTGCAGCCAAGCCTTTCTAATATAGGCTCTTTCTTTGCCACACATGGAGATTATGGGTCCCTGCCTGCCTCTCACACCATGCAGGATTTCAGAGAATGCTGCCATGCAGGTCGGGGACTTTAGTCTCCTACCTAGCAGCCTGAATTTAGCTTTCAGAGTTTCCCTCCTACATTTTCCCCCTGTAATTGGACCAACAAGAACCAAGCTTCTCCCCTGCATCCTTAAGCAGCTTAAGTATTTTAATCCACTTGATTTAAAATATAATAAAATGGCCTCAGACTTGGAAGATTCCCTTTGGTTTTGGGAAAGCTAGTGACAAAGACAGGCAGTGTTACAGTCATGCACTGTACATGAATGTGGTGGTAGAGGATTTTGATGTGAAGAAATATGTTGTCTGAGGTTGCCTGCAGAATGTGGTTAGCTGAAGGGGAACTATGAACATAAATACTTAATAAACATTTCATATGCACTATCTTCTTCCTTGCTTTCTGAGGAAATTATGTTCAAATGGCCTGCAATCTTAATGACAGAAGTGGGAACAGATCTTCAGCTCATCTATGGAGATAGGCTCAAAGGCCCTATAGTATTCCCACTGTAGCACAGGATGTTTTAATGTTCATCTCCTTCACAGTTCTGCTTCATAGCATTTACCCAACTCTCTGGTTCCATGGTCACCGTTTAATGGCAATTCTCTGAGGAATTTCTTTAGCACCTCTTTTTTACTTGCAGAGTCACAGATCTCTCCATTAGCATCACTGGACACTTTTTTGCTCTGCTTGCCCTTTCTGCTACCTACCCCTTTGCACTGCCTGGGCCAGCACTAAGGTTGTTACTACAAATTAATATTTTTTTTCCCGAGCTGCACACTTTTGCATGCATTGACATAATTAACATACACAAATCATAATTAGCATGTTGGACTGACCTCTTGGGCGGATATCTTCTCAGCTTTGAACAAGCAGGAAATATGCATAGCCATTTTTGCAAATCCTGCCACGCATTGGATGCTGACACTCCTGCGTGCACCCTGAGGTGCCCAGAACTGTCAGTGCCCTGTGCTCAGGGTATTAATTGGCCAGCCAATAGCATAACAGCCAATCAAACAGCTTAAGTAACAAAGGCAGCATTGTATATTTACTCTGATTATCTTACTTTTGCCTAATGAAGCTGCTTTAAGGTTTCGCTCCTGGCAAGCATCCAAAATGCTTTTATCAGCCTGCATGCAGTGGGCTGTCAAGCTGAGAGAAAAAGCCTCCTTTGTGTGCACAGTCTGTCTTTTTTTTTAGAGGAGGAGCTGCAGAGAAAAAGGTGGATATTTTTGTGGGTGCCTTGACTTTCATATGTTGAAGGAGGCCTGTAAGGGTGTCTTTTTCATAAATGTTCTGTTTTTTTTTACTTTGATCCCAATGAATGGAATGTGTGTTGAGAGTGCATCAGGCATACAGTTTCATTGCCATGTGGCTCCTCCATTTTGGTTAATTTCTGTGTCACTAGTGGTATTACTGGGCCCATTGGTATTACTGGGCCTATGTACCCCAGATCTGCATCTGCTGGATGTCTTCCCTTGCCCCTATCCTTCTCAAAAAGAATAGAGGGTTTTTAAGGCAATTCTTACAGAAGAAATTTCTGAAGGGAGAAAGAAAAAAAAATAAAGAAGTTAACCTGAGGTGGACTTCAAATTGTACATTGCCTTAATTCCCAGTACAATATCCAGCACAGGGATACAATTCTGTAAGGAAAATGGTGAGAAGAATTGGGGAGAAGGTGTAAGCAGCATAAGAGGAACCACAGGTCTATGTTCTTAGGATAGAAAGATTCACTAATTTGTGTACCTATTTCTCAACTTTTAATCCCAATTAAAGCCTGCTCTTGATTCACAGCAAAATGTTTCTTCAATTCTAGAATGATTTAAAACACTTTAAACAAAACTCTCTCCTAAAAGTTTGCACATGTTTCTTATATTACAAATGAGAAGATTATATATTGGGGATTTTTTTCAATTATTTTATAACTGAAAAGATATATTTACACTCTTGTTTGCACATGATCCTATTTTTCTTTTAAGAAGTTCCTTGAATAGTCAAGTGATAACAACTGTAGTAATTAGGGGCCATGCAAATAAAATTGTGCTGGAATGAGTCCATTCTGGCTTCAACCAGGTGTGCCATTTTCACTGCTGTATGTCAGAGTACTTCAGTAGACTCGAGGTTGAATTTACAAAAACACTGTTTTTTCACATCTTTTTTGTTATGTTTACATAAAAATTTATAGAACAGGACTGACTGGCTTCATAGTTTCCATAGAAATACAGCCTTTTAGGGGAAAAAGTAAAACTAGTGGTAGATATTTATTAAGTGAAACTTCTACCATAAAGTCATCCTGATAGTGTAGTAGATGGGGGTTGACTCGTTCACCATTGCTTCTAATTAATAAACAAGTGCCTTTTCTCACAGGTGTTAAGCACATCTCTAAATTGCATGAGACTATATTTGAGATTTCATCAATTGCCTTTTCTTCTTGTTTAAAAGCTAACTTCCCCACCAAACTGAAACTCATCGAATTTGTTTAGGATTGTTTCCTAAACACATGTCAGGTTGGTACCCGGGTGCCTCTGCTCATCGTCAGCAGGGACGAGGCCACCTGCGGCTGCGCTGAGGCTGAGCTGTCCCTCAACCCCAGCAGCCAGATCTCGGGAGGGATCCATTAGGGGCCCTGGCACCAAAGTCCTTGAAAGAAATGCACTAACCTGGAGAAAATGCAGAGTGTTAAAAGAACAGAGATCAAACTGGTGGAAGGTGATAGTGACTTGTTCTCTGCTCTTTCATATTCAGGATGGTTCTGTGTTTTTTACAGTCATGACACCTGGATTTACAGGTTTTTGTGAGTGATTTGGGAAGAGCCCAGCGACAGAGCAAGTGAAGTATGAGGCATGCTCCAGGGAAGCCAGCATGGGGAGAAGCATGGTGCTAGGTCATGTCTCTGTCAGCCACCTCATAAAAGCAACTACTTGTTTTTCCAGCTGCAGAGGAGAGTGAGATGCATCTGGGACCTTGAAGGAGGAGAAAGAGAGCACAGTGACTACAAGTGTTCTTATGCTGAAGTCACCATTTACCTCTATTAATCCAGCTAGGCTACAAGGGTGACTGAGGTAAAGAGGAAGGAAGTGAGGTGCTAGCAGGTGCACTGGAAAGCTAGTTCCATCCAACCCACACTTTCCCTTTTGAGAGCCCTAATCAATGCCAAATCATCTGCATATAAAATCCTTTAACATATGCAACCTTCTTAACTTACAAACTCACATTTTTTCCCTATATAGTCCTTTGATTCAATTTCCCTTGTGCTGCCGTGTATTTCTATTTTAAGTTCTTAAGTAAGAACTTTTAAGTGTTTGTCTTGGTAGTGCTTACTACTACTGCTACTATTAATAATTAATATAATGTTATTATTATTATTATTTTATTATTATAGAGACAATATTTTCTTTCATGATATAATTTGACACTAACCATTCAAAACCAAATGAATTATCTATTTTATCTAACAACAATAAAAAGTAATTTTTTGTTAATATGCAAAACTGGTTACATTTTTACTACAATAATTACTTATCTAATCTTCCAAAAGTTACAATTCTTAGGAACCACAGTATCACAAAGTGTTAGATCAGTTTGCTGTTTTTTATAAAACAGATAATGAGTACTCTTCCTTTGAGTATTCAGTGTAAAGTAATTGTAATTATTTTGTGGTTTTAAGAAATGTCCAGGCCACCATAAACAACACATTTCTGTTTATGAAAGACATAAACATACCATATATGTCAATTTGTGTTTAGTGTGTGCTTATTCCAAGATACCAAAGGAGCTGAAGTAGGTTCATAATGGATGTCGTTGTTTGCTTTAGGTAAAACAAATACATTTTTTTGATCCTGTGTGTATGAACAGAAAATACTCTGTGACAAATCCATAGATAAAAGACATATGCAGCTGTTTCTCAGTATCTCAAGCATGGTGCAGTGCAAATAACTAATCAATTTTCTTTTAGGTCAGTAACAAGTCATGTATTAATGAGTAAAACCTGTTTCACAGTTACGTGCCATATGAAAATTTATCCTCTGGAAACATAACATGGTTGCTGGACAACATGCAACCTTTCTGTAGCAGTCAGTGTTCTATTTCCAGTATCATGTTAAGCTATTGATAACCAGCCCAAACACTCAAATATCTTAGGTCATTAAATCAACAAAACCTTTTACAGAAACTCAGTTATTTTGTCGATTATAATCCAGAATTAAGAAGATTTCCTTGCACTTCTTATGCAATGATAAAACAAAAGAGGAAAAGAACAACGGAAGAGCAAACCAACCTCCCCCAAATTATGAGAAGAATATAATTTATTTCTTATTTCTGCATACCTGTTACTGAGACGTAACTGTTAAGGGCTGCATGAGAATGGAAGGTTCCCTACAGTGAAACTGAGATAGATTACTGCTCAATATATTCAAAATCTAATTAGAAAAGCTTGACATTTTTTGTATTTTGACTCACTTTCAATATTACAGTATCTTTACCCAAATATGTGTTAAGAGTGAATTTTCATTTGGGGAGGACTTATTTCACTATGAAATTATTTTGGGAGTTTGTACCTGCCCTGCATAAATCTTTAAAAAGTAAGAAACCTTTTTTATTATTGTCTACATAAAAATGATAATACATTTTTCCTCCTGTGCAGAGTCAACATAAGTATTCTTAATTGCAATAAATAATCATCTCTGTATATGTGTGGGTATGTGGGTGTGAGTTTAGGTCTTAGATTTGCTAGAGAAAAATGTGAAAGGTAGTTGGAACTATGTATGTCTATGTTATGTCTACAGTAACAAGTAATGCGGACCGATAGAAGCAAGATCTGTAGTATGAAACACTTGGTGTTCATGTCCACACAACATGCATTTTAATGGAGGGATAAGCTCTAGGCTGTCCTATAGTTTGCAGCCCATTTGCAGCTGACATGCATTGGGTATACTCCTTCTTGTTTAGTTTCACTTAAAAGGATTTCAGTTCATGTGCTCCATGGCAGCTCCATGATGCACATCAAAGTACAGTAAATAAGGACAACTGGCAATTCAAAAATACTCTCCTAATACAAATTAAAACACAAATGTAGGCACATGTTCTGTGTGTCAAAAGCTGTAATCAAGCCATAATCAAAAAGAAAGGAAACAGCTTTGAAAAGGCAATAATATGACCTAAGAAATGGCAGGCCTAAAGGAAAAGTATACTTATTACGGATATCTGTGTACAAAACCAATGGAAGAAAATGAATGCTGAAGCCTGATCAGAAGCTACAAGCTGTAGAAAAAAAGAAGCAAATGGACATCTGTTGATACTAAAGCTAAGAGAAATTAGTATCTTCTTCAGAATATTAAGGAACAAATGGAATTAAAAAGAAAGATTCACTGGTTTCTAGATGAAGAAGGTCTGTCAAAATACTGAAAAAGCAGAAATATTCACCAAAGAAATCTGTGTAGGGGCAAAAGGCAACATGGATGTAGCACACTTCATTCCAAAAATGTCTAAGGAAGATATTTAAAAAACAGCCTATATACAAGTTTGTACAAGTAGAAGGACTGGAGGATTTGAGAAAAGACGTAGTGTGCAGAACCATCTGCTGCTGAAACAGTGGTTTTACAAATTGAAATTCTCATGAGTCGTGTTGGACAAGAGCCCCTTTTCTTCTTCCCACATACTTTTCATTGCAGTTACATGTGTAGCAGCATGATATATGAGGGAAAGAATAATAAAAGAAGCAGGGAGCAAAGCAACTCTGCACAGATGTCTTCTCACTGCCCCTCCTCCTGATTGCTCCTACAAGCTCTGCTTAGATATTAGAATATCTATGAATTCATTGGCGAGAATCTGTGCCATCTAATGAAGAAAACTGACTCACCAAACGAAGACCTCATTTCTTGCTATTTGAATGGGAAATTCCCTCATAGCAGAACATTTGTTACCATGTAAACATAATGCAAT
The DNA here is from genome assembly GCA_013401315.1 of Balaeniceps rex. Lineage (NCBI taxonomy): Eukaryota > Metazoa > Chordata > Aves > Pelecaniformes > Balaenicipitidae > Balaeniceps > Balaeniceps rex. The sequence goes on along the minus strand of VYZW01058629.1, from coordinate 17,923 downwards.
AAATAACATAGCTAACGTAGTCCACTTTATATTTCTTGGGTAATGTGTTTACTGTAATTCACTTGAACACATATAAATCTGTACTAATAGTTTTTTACTAGGTGCTATGCTTGACTCAGTAGGTGTTAACTTTGATTTAGTAGATTAAATATCTGATTCAACAGGTAATTCACATGTTTCAACCTGTGAGGTATCTGGCAGTGTTTATTTTTTCCAAAGGTTGGTTTATCCATTTTAGGATGAACTTTGTCCAGTTCTCCATATGGCACAATAATTTAAGTGCAAGTTAAATATTTTACCAGGAATGTATATTATAAAGTGTTCATTTAAATATATTTGTTCAGCCCTTCTGAATTTTAGGCATAAGAACATTCCCTTGTGAAAAGTTTTGTTTTTAAACATTATTCTTCTATTAATATTAGTTCTTGTTCAGTTATCATCCTGAAATCTCAGAAACAAAAAAAAGATTTTTTTTTGACATATTTCGTACCAAAAGGATGACAAAAAATTAAAGGAGAATAGTGGAAAGATTCAGGTTTCAGAATATGATGGTTCACCTTTGTCAAATGGTCTATTGTTTTCTTGTTTGTTTTTAATTCTTTTACGCCTTACAGGATACACAGCAGAAATTAATTTGAAAGAAACCTTGAAAATAAGGCAGACACAGGAGACTTGGCATGGAAAAATATGTAGAAGAAAGAGTAAAAAGAGAAATCAAACAGTAATGTGGTTAGCACTGTTTGCATAGATGGGGGCAGGCTGTGGAAGAACACATTACAACAAACTTCTGAATTAAATGTTTTGGTAACAGGTAACATTTAATTTAAGTTTTCAGCAACTGTATCAATGAATGGTGAATACAGATGAATACAGAGAAGAACCATAGCATTTCATACTGACTTGTGTCACAGCTAACAAACAGCAGATGTTTTAGGAGGTACCCACAAACCTCCAAGAAAGAGAAGTTGTTGCACTGTCTGCCATACTACCATCTAGTGGTTCCTACTAAGATTACCACTATGCACAAAAGTAAATGAAATCTCGGCTAGTGGAATGGAGTCCTGAATATTTTCTGAACTTTTAGTAATAGATTTATCTGGATTTTAATTGTTAAAATGATGAACTCAGGCAAGCAGGAGTTGATGAGTAGGATCCTAAATATGCAGACTGAACTCCATCATAGTTAGATACTATTTTAATGCTCATCAAGTGCTCAATCTTCTGTACCTGTTTTTCCTTTTGCATGTTAGACTGCTGAAGGCAAGACCTAAACCTGTAATGAAAATCATAGGGTTTTATTTTGTTTGACTTAGAGATTTCACTTATCTATTTCATGCAACTTGAGTATCCCATGGTGGCAAATATTCCTTTGTTTAATTGGACTTCTGTTGTGTCTCACTTAAAATGATAATTGCAATCCTTCGTTGCAGGTGGCTAATCTTGCTTTATTTTGCTATTCTTGCTTTATTTTGATTTTTATTACATATATAATGTTTTCTAGACATAAGTGAAAGTTGGATAGTTCTGGAAAATGCCGGACACAGCACAGAGCGCTACAAAATAATAAATAGATAAGGCAAGAGAAGAATCAATGTTGAACTATTGTAAATGTGTTATCAATTTTTAGCGTTCCAAGCTTATCTTAGTTTGTTCTAACTTTGCATTTCATAGTCATTGTACTGAGTACTAGCTGTACTGAGTATGTTTGTATATGCATCTGTGTGGATTGATAGAATAAATATGTGATTTTTGCATAACCTTAATTTTTGTAAAATGTAGAAATTAGGATCTGCTAGACAAGGTGATTTCATTTATTGAAATTGATTTTGGATGTTTCTTTCAGTGTACTTTTGAAATAACTGTGCTAAACAACTATAAATATGATGTTGATGTACTATGCTGTTGAACTATGCTGGACTGGGCTAAATTTTACCTTTGTAATGCATGACTTCTTAATGTATAACTAAAGGTATTAGAGGTAAAGAAAGCATGAATATCAATCTGTTTCTGTACTTAAAATGACCCCTGGTTTTATTAGTAATGGAATCTAAGTGACATCATCTTTTGACAGTCATGATCTTTAACCCAGTTTGATCTAAACCAGACTCCTTTGGAATGATATCATTAAGGTAAATCCCTGAAAGGAGGGCAAACCATTTTAGTATAAACCATTTAAGGGTATTAAGTTACTGGGAATGATTTCACTAATTTTTTTTCTTATAAAGGACAAACAACTTCAAGATTGCAGGTTAATATCAAGACACAACTGAACTTTCAAATTTTTCACAGCTGAATTAGGTTTAAGCTTCTTAGATAAAGTATAAGTCTTTACATCTTTTAAAACACAGTTCAGAAGTCATAGTTGATTATTTCTTAAGCAAACATTGCAGTACAAACTATATTATTATACCTTATTCTATTAAATGACATTGCACTGAAATAAAAATGAAAAAAATTGTAACTAATTTATGCAAGGAATCTTATCCTTTCCACCCTGTCCACTCCCAACCCACCCCATCTGTCCTATGAATTCATGGTTCTTTTCAAGAACTGACCATGCTGGGATTGTTCTCCCTTTCTGTCAGATATTGACTAAGAATTTTAATGGATTAACCAAGGTCTTTTGTGTATGATGTATCACACAGGATTATTTAAAAAAATCAAATATTGATACTAAATGAAGGATAATAAAGTTTTGATTTGACACCAGAAAGATAAGTCCATATTGTCCAAATTACACACTTAGGGAATGAAAGTTGTGAGCAAAAGATGTGTGATTTGTCTCTGTGCCTGATGCAAAGTTTTGCCTTTGAGTTTTTCCATTTTAAAAAGCCTTTAAATCACTGAATGGAAATTAAAATAGCAACTAAAACTCTCCCAATAACAAAAATACACAAATATATGTTGAAGAGCTTTGCCGTTACCAAGACTAACATTATCTTTTAGTCAATTGATTAGTTTTGTCAATGTTTTTCCCTGAAAGCAAGTTGTGTATGGACAGTGTTATAGTGGTATTAACTTGAGCTTAATCCTGATATTTTTGGTAGCTTTACTTTTGTTTTTATCTTCCAGCCAGGTGTTTCCAATAGTTTTGACTGTAAGATAACCCAATAGCTGGTGATTAATGTAGCCATCATAAAGAATATAAACAATCCCAGAAACAGAACTCAAAGTTCAAATACGGATGCTAACAGTAATTGCTTTTAACAAGTGCAAGGAAGAAGTGAGAGGAAACCTGGTATTGAGTTTTGTATTGCCAAAAAGAAACTGACCAGCGATAACAGAAGCATCAGAAACACAGAGTGCAGAGAGGTAGCACTTTGCACAGGAAGTATCATGAAACAGCCCATGTCAGCCCAGTAGTAATTGGGCCTTTGAAGTTTCAAATGTGAGAAGAGATGAACATTCATCTTTAAAGTGTGCTGAGTCTCAAGGATGGCTTTTGGTTAAAGTAGGAATGTGCAGTTATTTGAAACCTGACCCTGAGGTCTCTAAAAAGCTTGGCTTAGGTTGTGCTAGAACTGACCTTGTAAATTTAGACAGCTGCTAGACTACTGCTAGGAGCAAATTATTACAGCAATTGTGATTTTCATGACTAGCATAAAAGCAAAGGGCACCTATTTAAGACCTGTGGGGTCAACTTTCACATTTATTACATTGCAGAGAAGTAGAAGCAGTGAAATCTCGCGAGAATAAGGTACCGTGAAGAACTTTGAGATTCTGCATAAAGGCAGAGGAAAAAGAAAAAAAATCACCTAAGTATAGGAGGATAGTTCTTTCAAGACATGAGTATTCTGGTGTAAAAAATATTGCTTAAGAATATTTTATTTTAAAAAACCTCTCATTTACAAACCAGTATTTAGAGAGAATGTGCCAAATATTAAAAAATATAGCAAACCTTGAAATTATAACAGATTTTTGTATTTGAGTGTTTTGCTTACGTTATTAAAATAAGAAATAGTTCAATTACACAGTGAGTCTTTTAGAAGAGCAAAATGGTTTTATCAAAATCCAGTTTATTTTCTTTCCGAGTTTGTTATAGCTGAAGACTGTACATGAGCCTAAGATCGAAACCTTGATATGATTTTGTGGTCACTTTGTTTTATGCTGTATCCATTGGCCATAGTCTGGATCATCCATCGGAGATTGAAATTCATTATTTGAACTTTGGAACTGTTGAGACTTAATCTACTTTTTAAAGTTCTTGGGTGATCTGAATCCAGTGGTTTTATTCACATGAAGATATAAAGTTGAGAATTATTTCTTCATGAGGGATTTTAGAACTTCCTGTGGAAGCAAGTTTAATTTTTCTCTTGACATTGGATAACAAAACCAAAAGTAGTAATAATTACTGTTATGATTTTTAGCCTGTTCACATCTCTACCTGGCATCTGATCACGTGCTTTCCTCAGAACACTTAATCTCTGATGGACCCAGAATTTAAACATTCATGTACACTCATCTTTCCTTATTCAACTTACTGACACATGACAATTCACCTGCTTACCTGGCTTTTTTTCACCTTTGTGACTCAGATGTTCATCAGCTAACAATCTGTCTCCTAGGGTTCACTCTAAAGAAAAATATAAAAATTGGTTTTGTGTGTCTGTACTGAGATGTGGTGGTTTCACAGAAATGTGGGGAATCCAAAAAGGTACTTCCTTCCAGAATGTTGAAAGCTAATTTTTATATGAATAACATTACTATAATTTGGAGCTCTAACTCATGAGCTTCATTGTGCTGGATACTATACTCAAAATGCAGAGCTTACAAGCCAGGTATAAAAAGAAGCAGCAAATGAGATTTTAAAGAAACAATGAATGGTATTGGTTATGGCATTCAGATGTCAATTTATTGGGATGTTTTTGTGAGTATCACATTTAAGAAATACTTTGAGGAAGGACACACTGACAGAGCACTTGCAGAGATTAAAAGAAGAACCTGAAAAAAGTCATGGAGGATAGTCATAAGAGGATAGGAGTATTCTAAAAAAGATTGGAGTTGATGGGTAGCTAAGAGAACAAGGAGAGTGAATACTAGTTCTAAGGTTTGCCTAGGAAGATGCCATTAGGCATTTGGATAAGAGTAGTTTTGATTTACTGCAATATACAGGAACTTGTTTGAGAGGATCTAGGATGGAAATGCATTTTAATTTGAGTATAGTATAGAGTTTTATTTAGCTCAGAGGTGCAAGACAGATGGACTAGGGAGGCAAGCAGATCAAAAGCATTTTTTTGTGAGATGGAAGACAGTAAGCTACCCATATATTACAAGGAGAAAGAGCCACAGGGGAATCAGAATTGTAGAAGAACAAGAAAATTCATAAGAATGAACTCAGGAAGGATCAGCAAATGGACTGGATTCACTAGTGAGAATGTAGGATGGGTTTGGTCTTGGGTTTTGTCAGTCATTATTTAAAATAAATTGGTGAGCTCCCATGTGCTGAAACAAACAGAGATTTGAAGAACAAGCCAAATGTCAGAAATGGTGACATGGACAGGGAACATGAGTTCCACTAGGAAGAAAAACAGATGTGTTTAGCCTGGACATAGACCTGCTTATTAGATAAATGCTAGAACTGAAGAACATTAATTTAGATATTTCTTAGAGACATTCACTAATGGTAAGAGTACCATCCGATTGAAAGAGTGCAAGAATGAGCCACGGCTGGCAATTGCAGAGCAGACCTTGCAATACAAGAAAAGGCCAGGTGAATGAAGGACAGAAGAAAGTGAGGAATGTTAAAGATCACTATTTAATGATGACCATAGGCAGCTCTTTGCCTTTGTACATGCTCAGCAGTCATCTCTTCACCATTTAGGTCCATTAATACAGACAGAAATGGTTTTGTATATTTTATACTGTGACTGTTAGTCCCCTGTAGCTAAGTAGAGCTGAATAACTCCTTTGGTCTCTATTATGTTTCCTAGAACTGGAAACATTCCTGTATGTCTGTTCTTAATCCTCTTTGGGTTTTCAACAGTCTTTTAAAGTGTGGGTACAGAAATTAAGTTGTCCGGAAGGTGTTTCTTTAGTCTATATTCAGTCTAAGTCATATCACTACATATCAGCATTTTCTTGGTGCATCAAGGAGCTAAATTAAGTCTGGATATTCTTGTATCTTCTAAAATTTGAAAAACTGATTTTGCTATCTTTACTGTCAGTAAGGTAGAGTTTTCATTTTTGTGGAATTCACATGTTTGGGGAATATACTGAAGAAAGTTTATGGAATTCAGAAATCTTTGAATGAATTAGTTCACTGTCTGTGCTACCAAAAGATTTTGGATGAGTATAGATACCCATCTAGAAACCTCGCTTGTCAAGAGACGTGAGCAGGTACGAGAAGCATGTATTTGGGATGCTAAGGTATAATTTTGTTATTGATTCCAAGGGCAGAAATCAGTGCTTGTTCATTAGGATTACTCAAGTTGAACTCTACCCTGTGCTGTTTGCTGACTTTTTTCTGTTTAAAAAATATTAAATTTCATTGTGAAGCATACCCCCTCCCTTCTACTGATGAAGTTATCATTCTATTCTTTCCTAAGTGTTTTATATTTGTAAGTGACATTAAGTAATGTGTATTCATATTCTGCTGTTTCTGTCTGGGACTTCACACATAGCCCTTTCACTCTCATCTCAGAAGTGTAACAACATCGTTCACTATATTTTGGTCGTCAGTGCAGATGAAAGTCATTCCTAGCAAAATCTGCCATGGAGCTGGCAGTCAGAGAACAGCTGACATCAAGCACAAGTCCTTATCTGTCAGGGCTATGGCATGGTACTGACTGAAAAACTTTAAGGTATTGCATGCCATCCACCTCTGGTGGATACACAATGGATATGCCAGTTGGACTTCTACTTGACACCTAACACTAGTGCTGGTAACTGTAGTGGAATATTCCTGAAAGTGAATACATTTTATTTGTGGTCAATTATTTGCTCTTGGGCCTATAGGAGTGCATGTGTATTGCATATATTTCTTTATAAAACCTTATAAAATGTCAGGCCACTTATTAGCTAAAATAGTGAATGTAGAAGATATAAAGACTTAAAAAAATACTAAGTTAATCTCAACTTTATGGACATCAAACTCTTCTAGTGGTTTTATAAATGTGTAGATTGAACTTTGTTGTTGCATTTCACTTGGATAGTGCAGAACGGAGTCCAGTCTCTCTTTGGATATTCTGTAGTTCAGGACCCACAAATAGTTTCGTTCATGTGGATCTAGTTTCATTGTCTTTGTCAAATGTGCTAACCCTGATGAGCAGGCCACAAATGCAAGGCTGGTTTAGACAGACTTCCTTTATGGTATGGAATATTACTTTAAATTGCCTCCAGTGTTAGATCAGATGTGCTTAGTAGGGTGGAAGATGGAGGGGGTTCTTAAAGATGGAGTGTTTTACTTCTGATCGCGGCTTGCACTGATCTAAACTGGACACGCTGATCAAACTAGGGATTTAGGTGGAAGAAGATAGAAGAATTTGTAGTCTGAAAGTAAAAAAATGTCACAGCATTGTTCTCAGTTTCAGGAATAATAGACATAATCTTTTAGACATATGGAACATTAAGAAATTTTTATGTTTACTAGCAACTTGTTTTTCCAAAACCCTTGAAGACTATTGCCTAAATAGAACCTTCATAACTATGGGAGATGCCCTTTGTACCCACACTCATTGAATTATTCTGTTTTTGTAGTACTTCCATGTATAGCCTTAGCATTAGTGGCAGTGAAGAGAAAGACAGGTGTAGAAAAAAAGGTTTTGAGGAGATCATATAGGAAGTGTGCCACCTCTGGATTGAAATAGCATTCAGCAGACGGAGAGCAAGAGCAGCCAATTCTTGTCTCTGCAAGCATTTGGTGGGATGTATTTTGTAAGGTGGAAAGAGCAATTTTCTCCTTTTGAGGAATGGATGTTAGAGGCTGAGTCAGAAGAGCAATGAGAAAAGAAACATCAAAAAAGCACAAGCCAAAAAATGTTTCTCCTTTCTAGGAGAAATACTGCCTAAAGCTTGGAGAAACCCACATAAAATAGTCACTTTGTCTTGAAGAGTAAGGTGGGTCTAGCGGGGAAGAACCTGGGTGTAGCCTGGGAGCAAGCTCTGCGGCCTGCCCCTGCAATTACCCCCTGTTCCCTACCTGGTCCTTTCAGCGCGGCCTGGATAGCATGTTCTTCTGCTACATATCTAACCCAAAAAAGAAGTAAGCCAAGAGTGGGTTTCCTGCTTGGACCACTCAGGTCAGACTTCTCCCACATAGGGAGGGCAGTTGTCTGGCATTGCAGCTCTTCTGATTTGGAGCTCCTCTGCTTCCCTTGCTTCCCTTTCATCTGACTTTGATTCAGTATTCCCTGAAGGACTGTGTCCCAATTCTGATAGCTCCTCACCTGCCCTTGCACTTTGGTTCTTACCAGGGAGCTTTGTGGCAATCTCTACAGCTATTTTAATTTCCATATCTTCCTGCTTTCCTGCCTCCTAAAAAGCAGCCAAGCATTGTTCACTTCTCTCTTTCTGGGCAGCCAAGGCACTGGCCCTGGCATCTGGTAAAGACTTTTGAGACAACTTTTTGAGAAGTGACATTTGAGCATGACATGAAGTCAAACACTATCTCACCAGGCTGGGGAGGAAGGTAATGAGCTGTGCTGGTAAAAAGGGAGAGAGGAAAGGGGTGACCCCTTCAAGGACCAGAACAGCATGGGGCCTAGGTAAACAGGTAGGAACATTTCAGGTGAGGGAAGACATTTCTGTGGGCTGGGTGAAGAGACAGAGAGGGAACTTATCAGTCTGGATCTTCTAATAATTTCTGAAAAGTGTTTTTCTTTTGAAATTTGTCTTTCTTGTTCCATTTGATATCCACAGTTCCAGTCTTACATTAAGAGAGGAATTTCTGTGTCTCCTCACTTCTGAAAACTAGCTCCAAAATATGTTCTCAAGCACTTTTGAACTGTCCCAGCTTGACTGATACTACTTTTCCATCAGAGTAATTGCTATGCTGTCAAATAACACTCACATTAGTCCTTTACTCTTAATTTTAGTAATGTCAGGGTCTAGTTACAATTTATGCATCTTCTCAACATTAAACAAATATTGTGTGTGTGTGTGAGCATATTGACTAAACCGCCTTCAGTAGACAGCAGCCGATGTTTCTTACAGAGAATACAGAAATGAAAATATCAAGATTAAACTGTACCTATACAACGACGCCATAGTGTCACTTGTCTATTAATTGTTTCTTTTATCACTCATTGCTTACTAATGTATTTTTCCACCTTTTACCCTTGATTGTCTTGACTAATCTTAATTCACTTTAGGAAGATGGAAATTACAAATGATCAGGAACAGGCAGCAAGACCACCGATATCAAAATACTTGCAGTGAGTGCATGAAGCATCTGAGATCTCTCAGAATGGATGACTATGATACAATAAGATAGTTACTGTAGTGATAATATGGCTGGTAAGATAAAAAAGTAATGTTGGGAAAAACAGTGTGTCTCAATATATCATTGAAGTATTTTGTAAGTCTTTTTCAGGTATCCAGGGATAGTTCTAAATAATCTTGGTTATTCCATCATATATTTTGCACATTTGTAACTTGTGTTATGCATTTTCCTACATACTGAAAAACAGCTTTGTTGTTATGCCAGGTAACCTATATATGACCCCTTTCCCCACCAATTATTAATACCGTTCTAATTTAAAGAAATATTATGCGTTACAGTTTTGCTATTTATACAACACCTGAAAGCGTGTTTACATTACTCCATTTCAAAAGAAACTCACTGCTCTATGAAATACTTGAGGTTGATTCAAGTCCAGTCAGGGCTCACATCATTAAATAAATATCAAAGCAAACAACTGAGTTTTGTCTTTGATTGGGGAACTTCAGGAACTGTGGAACAAGGAATAAATATGCCAGTATACTGTAGTCCTGCCATAACTTTACCATGATTGCTTATATGCTTATGAAATGAAACAGTCTATTAGTACAAAGTAAATGTTAAAAATGCAAACCAATATTTATCTCTATCATTAGCCAAGCTGTTTCTTTTCCAAACTAAACACGTTTACAATTGTATCTGCCTGCTGTGACTGATAAAGCTTGATAGTACATTTGCTAAAAGTGCCTCAAAAGTTTTCCATGGGTATTGACTTTACAACCTCCTGCATACAGAGCAGCCATAGCATAAGCTACCTGTAAAAAAGGAATTAAGAAGTTATTTGTCAGTAATTGCATTCTAGCAATCTGAATACTACTAAACTTTTTAAAAGGCGAGTTTGCATGTATTTATTGAAAGAAAAAATTATATTGGATTTCCATCACAAACAATAAATGGTAGCCCAATCAATGGCCTAATTTTTAAGCTACAAACAACTTCCTACTAAATAATCTTGTTCAATTTTTCTGCCACAGAAACTTTAGTACAGGTCTGGGGGAATAAAACTAGTACTGCTGTACTAATGACCCAGAAGTGCGCACAGAAGTTTGGGACAAATCTGCTACATTATGTTCCACGGTTAAGGACGTCTCCTGAAATGTGGAATGCATAAGTTTGTTCCAAAATGGCTTATAACGTTTTTTTTTTCTCTGAATAGTGCTGTTGCCTTTAACACCTCATTTTGCTTTGCTAATTAGAAAAGCTCCTGATTGCATCCCTTTTGGTGGTTTGCAATGCTCATTGAGAAGTTGAGGAAAATATTCTTATTGTCCATTTAAATTTTTAAGAAGAATGTGAAAGTTGCCATAGAAAGGACGGAAAATGCACTGTTTCATAAAGCAAAGAGATCTGAAACAGGAAAACTGAATAAAAGGGGAGAACTTAGAGCCTCAGGAATGGTGGTGTTTTTTCCTGGCTTTGCTGGAAGCTGCTTTGACAGGTTCAGATGTTGATTATGACCTTGGTCAGAACTGTCAAGCCACTTTTTTTTTCAGACTTTGAGTTAAGTACGTGTTTATGAAGTAAAAAAATAAAGTGTTTTGGATAGTCTGAATAAAAATCACTTACCTTCTCAAAGTTCTGTTTACATACTTTTCCTGTTACTATAACTTTCCAGTTCAGTTTATTGCTATGAGTATTATCTTTAGCAGTCTTGTAGAACACTTGAATATATTAGTTAGATTGTTCTGAATCTGATTTTTCACTAGCAAAAAAGTATTCCAAAAGTGTAAGAAAAAGAGAAAACTACTATGATTCAGACAGCTTTATAAGTCAATTGCAACTATTCTAACAGCAGCTCCTGAGAAACTTCTTTGAATTATTTTGATACAATATCCTGACATTAGAAAATCTGTCATTGTGATATATCTTGAAGTGTGGAGTAAAATATAGTACAGGCTGCTTGCATGGTATGAAAAGTTTCAGTTTTATGACTATACTGTTATTCAGGCTTTCATCTGCAGTGCAGATCAACATTTCTGAATTTATTACATACAGCTGTCTGAACTCTTGCTGCTCAGTGGGGAAAAACAACAGTAGAACATAGGAAACTGGAACTCCAGTTCTGGCAGGTTTTATTCTAAGTAATCAGAAAATATCATAATCTGGTTTGAGACAGACGAGCTAAACCAAAATGAAGTAAAATCAAACAAACAAACAAACAAACAAACCACCCATGTTTTCCCTTCTATAAAATTAACAGTAAAGGTATTTTTTTTCTCCCCTGGAAATACTTTGGTTTTGCATGATTTTGATTCTCAGCTCCACGGTCTTATGCTCCATGATCATATTTTTTATCACTTTCCCATGAATGTCTGAAAATCGTCTGAAAATCATCTGAAAAGTTGGCATTGCCATCTTCTATTTTTCAGCTGTTCTTCAAAAGGTACTAGGATTAAGAAAAACATAAATTAGGTAATTACAGTCAAAAGTATAATTTTCTGCTTTAGTTTATTCTACAAACTTCTATGTGTTTCTGTCAGGTTGGTTAAAATACCCTAGATAGCTTATGATCTACATAGACAAAACAGGCAGTGGTGTAAAGGATAAGGATGTTGCATAGAAACAAAAGCAAAAAGTTGTTGATTCATCAACTTAATAAGAATATTGGATGAGAATAAGAAGGCAGAGGTGCAGCAGGAATAAAAATAGGGAGTTGAGCCAGAACCAACAACTGAACTACAAGGAGTGAAAAAGAGCACCATCTAAAGCAGAGCCTGCTGAATCGCTTGTATCAAGAGACGCCTTTTGCACCTAGGTCTTTTCCTTCTGCTGTTATACTGGCTTCAACTCTTAATGGAAAGCAGAGTGTTTGTGTTCTTGGTAAAATATCACTCCAGAACTGTCTTTCTTCCACAGCCTGTATAAATGGGGAAGAACACAAGAGACAGAGCATAGCATGAATCTCTAAGAAGGAAGGCAGTTTGGATGGCAGGGACATTTGCTTCAGGTTACCCCTGTTTAGTCCATCATGAACAATGTTTCTCGACGTTAGATTTTTCCTATTAAAGAAAATGGTTGTCTGCCTACGTGTCCCTCCACACAGATGTGATGCCAATCATCCAATATGAGAGGCTTCATATAATACATTTCTTCGGAGGTCCCTTTGTAGTCCTCTTTTTGAGGGTTTTCCTTTTCATTCCTTACATCTGGTCTCTAACAACCCACTTCTATCTTAATTTTATTATCATTTGCTATGTATTCAGTCCCATAACTGAAATGGTTCTTCTTATTCCCCTCCTTCTTCTTTCACTGAATGTTCTGGTTTTCACAACAGTATAGCAAATTTGTGTCTTCTCTTTTCTTCCACGTCACCCTGGTGTTCTTTCTCCATCACAACAGATTAATTTACCATGCCTTCCTTCTAGGTCCAGATTTCTCTTCCCTGTCCTTGTATGATATCTCTCTTCTTCACATACAACATACAGATTATATCCAGGTAATTAATATTATTTATTTTTGTACAATAACACTAAAATATCCTTTCTTTGCTGCTGCTTCCTGCACTGTCATGGAGAGTGGTTTCCTGCCTAATTACTGATCTTTTTTTCATGTCTAAATGACCATTCCTGTCTGAAATATTGCTTCCATACTTATCTCTCTCTTCTGGTACTCACATTACACTTTGCAAAGTGTAATGCACCTGTCATGTCTTTCCACATCAAATCGAGATGTCATCATGGTCAGGACTCTGTAATTTAATTCTATCTTCGCTTTCCACTGTTCATCTAAGCACCATCATAACCTCACTCTTTCTTCATTATCCATTTCCAACATTAAAACACCATTTCCACTTTTAAATTTCCCATTAAACTCCACCTCTTTCACATTCTGTAGCAACATATAATAAAATAATTATAAATCTGACATTTAGTATATTAGATGAGGATTGAATACATGGCATAGTTATATATTCATTACGTGCAGAAATACTGTGACTTAAATATGTGTAAAAATAAGATATTAGGCTGTATGTAAAATCCCACTGGTGGTATGTTTAAGTACATTTTATCTTTTTGATTTAAGTATTGTCTGTGAATCCTAGCAAACTATTTTATAAACATGTTTTGATTTCCCTCTAAAACAGAACAAATTCAAGGTTTGTTTTCTTTCTTCAGAAATACAAAACTAGTCTAAAAGTTTCAGAAATTGCTACCTGCATCTTTATTTTGANTCATTATCCTAATAAGGTTGGTGTAATAATTTGCAGTCACACACAGTTTCCGTACTAATCCTTGGGGTTGGGATAGGTCACTAGGTCTGTAAACCTTTCATCAACTTTATACATTTTTTGCTCTTGCTCTTTAATTAATGAATATATAGTAACATAAAAGTAGATGTAAAGAGTTTAACATATAAGTTTTTTCATGCATCACTGGCAAATTTTACTGGCTGTATGTGTATATTCATTTTAAATATAAGGTTTATGATGATTTTTCTTTTACGCTCATATTTATTCATTGTTTATCCCATAATAATTGATGCATAATATTTAAGAATAGGAAAAAACTCCACTGACAATCTTAAAATTAATGATAATTTTGGATCATATTTCTTAGCATATTTATTTAGTTCAAACTTTTAAATGTATTTGGATAATAACAGATGTCAGAATAATTCTATATGTAAAACAGATGCTTACTCCATAAAATTATTTTAAAATGTAACTCCTAATGTTGAAAATAAACCTACATATAAATTTTATAATAAGTTGTGATTATCCAGTATTCAAAACATCATGTATTCAATACCATGTTTCTCCACATTTTTTCAAATAATAGGTCATGGTAAGAGGATATTGTATGCTTTCTAAGACAGCAGAGGTTCTGTAAGGTTGAAATTCTGGCAGTGAATTTTAATCTCTGTATCTGTCATGCAAACAACAAAACCAGCTTCGTGTACTTTCATAATGTTAAATTTTGTGATGATAAACA
>VYZW01058624.1:0-16048 GCA_013401315.1 Balaeniceps rex | reverse complement strand
ACTGCCACTGCCCCTGCCACCACCACTGCCACCGCCCCTGCCACCGCCCCTGCCACCACCCCTGCCATCACCCCTGCCACTGCCACCGTCCCCCAGCCCTCCCAGGATCTCCCCTCGGGGCAGGGCTTTCCCCCTGCGGACCCCCACCAGGCGCTGGTGGTCCAGACCCCGCTGTCCTTGTCCTCGCCAGCCCCAAGGGCAAACCCACGGGGGATGCTCAGCTCTGCTCCACGGCCCCGGCCACCCGCCAAGCCGGCACCCAGCACCCACCACCACGCTCCCACCGACCCTCCCCGGGTGGGGGTCCCTGCTCCTGGGGCCAGGCCTAGGTGCTGCCGCATGTGCCGGAGCCTTCACGTGCCACGAGCTGGATTCGGTTTCGGCTTTGCAAACAACAGCGCAGAAATCCCCGGCGGCGGGTGCCAGGTCCGGCAGCTGGGACAGGCTGTTTCCTCCCTCCCGTGCTGTTTGTGCCGGGAACTCTTGACCCCTTTTATAAGCTGAATATTTAAAAACACTCGGCCCACGCTGCGGAAACCCCCGCCGCTCCCCCTGCGCTGCCCCTTCCTGCCCCCCCCGCCGCCCCAAAGCGGGACATAAAAGCGAGCCCCGGCCCCGGCCCCAGCCGAGCAGGGTTCGCCCCACAGAGCCCACGGACCCCACGGCCGGGCAGAGGCACCGCCGGGCTCCTTCGCAGCTATGGGGCCGAGTCCTGCTCCCGTCCTCGTCCTCGTCCTCGCTCTGCTGCTGGGGGCTGTGGTGAACGGTGAGCGCTCCCCCCACGCACCCCAGAACAGGGACAGGGTGGGGCAGCCACGTCCCCAGCATGGGGTGGGGGGTCCTGCCCAGCCCCCTGATTCCTTCCTCCATCTGCAGCCGGGTGCTGCTGTGACCCACGGGGAGGGGTCCAGGGATGCCAGGAGGGGACTTCTGGGGTGCCCCTGCCCCATGTCCGTGCCGGCTGGGGCGATGCCCGGCTAACCCGGCCTCCCTCCCGCCTGCGACAGGGCAGCCCCGGGGACGGATCCTGGGGGGCTACGAGGCCAAGCCCCACCTGAAGCCGTACATGGCCTCGCTGCAGCTGGACGGGCAGCATGTCTGCGGGGGCTTCCTCATCGCCGAGCAGTGGGTGCTGAGCGCTGCCCACTGCACCGAGGAGACGTGAGTGCCGGGGGTGGTGGGGGGGAGTCAGCGTGGGGGCTGCTCTGTGCTGGGGGGGGGCTGCTGGCCTCAGGCCAAATCCTGCTCCACAGCCTCGACCCTGCTGTCGGAGCACCAGGGCTCTGCTCCTGCCTGCAGTGACGCCCCGGGAGGTCCCTGCACCCCGTGGGGGGCTCTCTGGCACCCCACAGCACCCCGTTTCTGTGGCCGGGTGCAGCAACACCCCCAGCTCCGTGTGCCCCACGGGGTGGGCAGAGCCCCTGCGCCCCACACGCTGCTTCTCTTCCAGGGACGGCAAAGTCTTCCAGGTCCTCCTGGGCGCCCACTCGCTCACGGAGCCGGAGCCCCACAAACGCCTGTACCGGGTGCGCGCCCAGATCCCCCACCCCGGCAGCAACATCCACAACAACAAGGACGACCTCCTCCTCCTCCAGGTGGGCTCGGGGCCGCCGGGACCCTCCTCTCCCACCCACGGGGCATGACCCCGCTCCTGCAAATCCCTCTGCCCCTCGGGACCCCGTGGGGTCACTGACCGCAACGGGAGGAAACCCTCGAGGCCAGGCTGGGACAGCTCGGTCCCCTCTGTCCCCTCCCCTGTCCCCTGGGACCGTCCCCGCTTCCCCCACCAACAACCTTTGGGCTGCGTCCAAATGCCTCCATCTTCCCTGCGGTCCTCGCGGCTGCGGCTCCGGGGGCCGCAGGCGGAAGGCGAAGCCCCGAGCGCGGCCGAGGCTGCGGCAGTCCCGGCGTCGGGGCTGGGCTCGCCGTGCCCCGCTGGGTCCCAGGCCGTAGCCAGCCCCCGCTGACCCGGGTCCCCTCTTGCTTCGTGGCAGCTGGAGGAGAAAGCGGAGCTCAACGAGCACGTGCAGGTGCTGCCGTTCCAGCGGGAGGACAGGGACGTGGCGGCCGACACCGTGTGCGAGGTGGCGGGCTGGGGCACCATCAGCCACAGCGGCCGCCGGCCGGACAAGCTCTACCAGGTGGAGCGGCCGGTGATCAGCCGCGACGTCTGCAACCACCGCACCCGCCACGACCGCACCATCACCGAGAAGATGATGTGCACCGACTCCCGCAGGAAGGACAGCTGCAAGGTACCGCTCGCCCTGGCCTCCTGCCCGCTCCTTTCCCAGACACGGACCCACGGCCGGACCCACGGGCTGGGGCTGCCGACCCCCCCGGGGGTCTGGGAAGGGCACCTGCAGCCTGGAAGAGGCGAGGGTGTGGGGCTGCGGGGCAGGATGGGGCTGTGTCCCCAGGGCGATGGGTGCTCCTCACCCTGTGCTGGCCGCCGCAAAGCAGCTCTCGTGAGCCCGGAGGCAGGGATGAGGCCACGGGCACGACCCAGCGCGCCCCAAGGGTGGCACCCGCTGATGGGTCTGCCAGGACGCCGGGGCCACGCTAAAAGCCCCCCACGTCCCGGCAGAGCTGGGGACCCGGGCTGTTGGCAGAGCGAGGGCTGGGTGAGGGAGGACAGGGCTGACCCCAACCCACTGCTCCCGCAGGTGAAACCCGTGGCTACGAGCACCCAGGGGCCGAAGCTCTGCCCCTGGCAAGAGCCTTGGGTCAGGCGGGGACCCCCAGCTCCAGGGTCGGGGTGGGACATGGGCTGGGACAGCAAACCCTCGGCGGTGCTGATGAGCCTTCGTCCCGCAGGGAGACTCCGGCGGCCCCCTGGTCTGCAGCGGGGTGGCCGAGGGGGTGGTCACGGCCGGCTCCCGCGTCTGCGGCAACTACAAGAAACCCGCCATCTACACCCGTATCGCCCCGTACACGCCCTGGATTGAAAGCGTCATGGCCTCCGCGGCTGGGGAGGGAGACACTCGCTGAGCCGTCCCCAGGGACCCGGCTCCACGCCACGGCTTGCTGCTGCCGGCACGGCCAGAGCACCCACGCTGCTGCTCAGGGAACGCCGCACCGCCAAGCACCGGGGGCTCCCACTGCTGCTCCCGGTGCACCCCCCCGCGCCAGGAGGAGGGCTGACCGGCAAGAAACCGGGGGAAGGGGGTCCCCGGTCCCCCTCTCGCAAAGGACGGGGCTCATCTGGGGAGGGCTGGGGGTCAGAGCCCCCCACGCTGGCACAAGCCCCAGGCTTTGCTGAACGTGCCGTAACGCTGACCACGACCCGCTGCAATAAAGCGATGACGATTCTTGCAGAGCCACCGGGGCCGTGGGGGGGTCTGCATGGGAGCCCCCTGCCCAGGGGGTGCGGGCAGCACTGGGAGGAGCTGGACACGAGGTGGGGAGATGCTGAGGCTGAGCCCATGGGGACGGTGTGGCCAGGGCCCCCCCACGCTCCCCGCCACCACTCCCCACCACCCACGCATTTGGAGGGAGCCCCATCCCCTCCTTGCCTTGCCCATGTGCTGAGACCCCCCAAACTCATTGCTGGGAGCGCTCGGCCCCAGCTCTGCCCCGGGGTGGGCTCTCCTCCTCCTCCGCCCCAGCACCCCTCCCAGCCCCACTCCCATCCCCGTACCCCGCAGCCCAGCACCCCCAGCCCATTGCTCCCGGCCGGGCGCCTGCACCTCGGGGGGAGCAGGGGACGCATCCTGCTGCGCGGCCACAGCGCGATAAGGTCTGAACCCGGGGCCTCCCGCGGGGGCATTGTGCGGCTATTTGTTAAAGCAGAATCTGCAACGTGCCGATAAGGTGGAGGGCGGCACCAGCTCCCATGGCAGGATCTGTGCCAGGACCCTCGATCCCTGTCCCAGGGCCCCGTGGAAAGGCAAAGGGGGCTGGAGGGGGAGATGCTCGCCCTTGGCCTGTGCTTGTTTTCAAGAGAGGCAGGGGTGAGGCAGAGCCCCTGTCCTCCGGCCACAGCCTGACCTTCAAGAGACTCCTTCCAGCCCCAGGAGCAGCTGGCACCGCCGCTGCCCCGGCCAGGCCCTGGCAGGACCCTGGTCCTTGTCCTGTGCCCCCATCGCAGGAGGGCCGGTGCAGGACCCCGCTGCAGGGAGGCCCTTTGCCCTCCCGCAGACAGGGCTCCCCCGGTCCTTAGAGGGAGCAGGGCCAGGGCGAAGGCACAAAGGATGAGAGCGGGGCAGCAGCATCGCGGCAGGGAATCGCGAGACCCTTGCAGCATCCCCAGCCTGGGAGCAGGGAAGAGCGGGACAAGGAGCGATGAACGCACGGCAGGATGGTCCAGTGCAGGGTGACAAAGCGGTTCTGGACTTTAAAACCCACCGTCCATCCCTTGCTGTGCACGCAGCTGCGCCGGAGCTCAGCCAGCACCTCGGGGAGCTGCTCCCAGCCGTGGGGCTCCATCCCGGGCAGGAGGCGAAGCGGGGAAGCGAGCACCCGTCCTCCCGCAGAGCGGCCGCTCGGTCCCACCTCCGTGCAGCGATCAAACGTTAAATAACCCCAAACCTGTTCTCCGAGAAAAAGATTAACGAGGGCTCAGGTTGATTAGAGTTTTACTTACAGGGGAGAAGAGCCTTAAGAAGAAGTTGTAGTTTCCTAATTAGCCATTTGATTTTCCTTAATTACCAGCAGAATAGCGAGGCAGAGATCAGCTCCATACAGCAAAACACTAAGCAGAGCGGAGAGACAAACTCTTTGCCATGAGCTCCGTTTTTCATTAATAAATGAAAACGCAGTTCCAGAGGGAAAGGCAGATATACAAATTGGTTTGTTCTTTCCCTTAAATGGGCTCCGGGGACACCCAGAGTTGTCTGGATGGGCAGGAATTTGGCCAAGCCACAGATCAGCTCCAGGCACCTCCACCGCGCTGTTAAAGTGCACAGATGTTTGGGTCCGATTCTCTAAAGGTGCTGAGCACCCTCAGCCTGGTTTGATCTCAGCAGAAGCACAGGGCAGGTCCTCCTCGGCAGCTCCCCCGCCAGCAGGCAGCTGCCTGCTCCAGCCCAGTTCCGAGTGGCCACAGGCCCCCGAGCACCCAGGCTCTGGCGGGCAGGTCCTTCCCCACCCAGGCAAACCCAGAGCGAGAGCTCGAAGGAGTTTCTGCCGTCTGGAATCCCGACGCTGTGCTGCGCAGCAAGCCAGCTACACCCCGACTCGCTGGGCGGGCGGGAGGCTCGAGGGCTCTCCTCCTGCAATTAAAAGCCCACCCTAAGAACTGAGAGACCTTGGAGAGCAGGCAAGCCCACACCAATAGCCCGGTCATCCATCAAAAGATGAAACAGCCAGGGCCACCACCTTCAGCAGATGCAACGTTAGCACCGTTAGTTTGCAATTTCTAGCAAATAAGAGCGCCCAGGGAAGGGGTAGCTGAGCGCCGTCAAACGAGGGCAAAAGGTTGATGTGATTTTCACCTGACCTTGGGAGCGGCGCAGAGCTGCGTACCAGGAACGCTCTTCCTCAAGCATGCTGAAGCGTCCGGCTTTGTTGTAAGTCTCCGGCTTCAGACAATCCTAATGGCTTGATGTTTTCTCCTCTTGTATCCATAATAACCTGACAGAAGCTTGAAAACATTAAACTTCCCCTCCCAATTTTGCAAGTGATGTCAGCTCCTTTCCTGATAGGCATGCAGTTAACAGGGCTTTCCTGCTTTTCTTCTGCTCGTGCATCAGCCGCCCGGGCCACGCGCTGTACAACAAAGTCACACAAAAGACGGCTGAAGTTTTGAGAACAAACCAAACATTCTGTACAAAATTAAGGGAACTTTTATTTACAAAAGAGCTGCTGGTTCAGTGAGAGCCAAACAGAGGGGTTTGCTCCAGGGCAGCAACACTCTCGTGTTCCTGCTCCTGCGGAGGGGGAAGAAATTGCTCCGTTAAAACACAGATAGGTACGATGGTGAAGTCTCCCATCAGAGGGGCAAGTTTACTCGAAGGATGGAGAAGTGCAGGGAAACAGGGAGTAACCAGCCCACGCTGCACTTCCCAAGCAGCCTGTAGCAAAGGATGAGCACAAGGTACCAGGTATTTGCTCCCCTTTCGTTGGGGACTTTCTCTGCTCACCCCCAGCCGCCACCGTCACCACTCTGCCCACGGCAGGGCTCACGCCAGGGCGCAGCCGCTCTGCCTGCTCAGCCCCGAGACACAAAGGCAGCGGGGCTCTCTCCTCCCAGGCCCTCGGCCCCAGCTGACACTGACAGGGAAACCCCTGGCATTCCCTTCCAGCTCTTCCCTGTGAAAGAGGAAGAGCTCCCTCCCCTCTTTTTTACGGCAGAAAGATTAACGCAAGAAAAGCAGCAGCGCTGCTGGTCAGCTGCTTGGCACCGTCTCGCAGGCAGCATCAGGACGATGCTTTCGGAGAGCTCAGGAGAAGCGCTGCCGTTCCTTTGTCCCAAACACCTCCGAGGAAGGAAGCTCCGAGCAGCTCTTCTGCTTGGTTCCCTCTGTTCCCCGCAGAAGGTGCGCTCAGGAATAGCTGAGGGGCATCCTCCTCCACAGCCCCCCACACAAGCAGTTTTTGATCCAGCGCTGCTCCCACTGTTTCACCGCAGTGACTTTGTTGGGCGATTTCAGCATCGTAACACAGCCACACCTGGAAAGAAACAGAGAGGTGCAGCCAGGCCCAGGAGACACAGAAACCCAGGGAAAAAAAAGCCAGCACTGCTGGGGCGTCTGCACGGGTCACGCAGGGAGCGAGGAATCTGAGGAGGAAACCAGCTTTTGTCTTTTGCAGGTGATGTTTGTGAGCACTAAAAACCAGCTGAAACCACGCGAGCAGTTCTCTTAAGTGAAGAGAGGTTATCTTGGAACAGAAGGCTGTCTTCAAGACAACAGCCCCCAACTGCTATTTATACATAAAACAGCAGACAGTCATCTTGTAAAAATGATCTGCTACAGAGACTTTCTATTAAAACCAATAATTAAAGCTAATTCAATCACATGATTAGATGGATGTTTGCTCCCTGCACCATTATTTTGAAATCCAGGCTCTTTTGTGAGGGTGGATGAAGAGGACAGCACAAAAGGACTTAAAATGCAAACCTAGTTTGAAAGATGACCCAAAAATAGCACCACGGATACTGTGATTATTTCCTCTCACCAGCTCCTCTCCAAGAACACAGGTAGTTTTATTTGAAGACCAGACCTGCAAAACAAGCTGGGGATCTCTCGTCACTAACAAAGACTCCTACGGGCCAAATTCTGGTCTCCATTTACC
The DNA here is from genome assembly GCA_013401315.1 of Balaeniceps rex. Lineage (NCBI taxonomy): Eukaryota > Metazoa > Chordata > Aves > Pelecaniformes > Balaenicipitidae > Balaeniceps > Balaeniceps rex. The sequence continues at coordinate 8,815 of VYZW01058624.1, read as the reverse complement.
TGTCCAGCCTGACTGCTCTCAGATTTTCCTGTTAAAGCAACATCATATTTATTCCATGACACACAATTCAGCCCTTAGATGAAGTGCAGTTCAGTCACTGGCAACAACGATTGCAGCTAATTCTCACAGAGAATTAGGGGTTACTTTGCACCAGGGAAAGCAATAAGATTTTTAATCTAACAACCACGCTGCAATGATATAGCAGCAGCTATCTCGAGTCAGCGACGCTGCCCTTCAACAAACATTTTAAGGATCTCGGTCTTCCAGGTTCGGGATGCCTTAAACACAACCAGAACTGCTTTCTTCCAATGCAAGGGGTAGTGCCATACACCAAAAGCCTTATTATAGAAGCAGCATTTCCTCCTGCAGACACAATTAACGTAAAACATTACTGGGATACCAGCTAGGATGGTAAACAGAGACTAAAAGAGCTTTTGAATGACAAAAAGAACAGTTCGAGTTTCTGCCAAGACCTCCTCTGCACTGAGGGGATTACGCTTGCGTCGCTTACCTGGTACACGACTTGCATTCCTCTGTTGGGTACGCTCCCAAATGAAGCCGCCTCAGATGATCAATTTTGGGCTGCCCAGGTGCCCTGAGTAGGAAGAAGAAGAATGGGAATTTTTCTAGAATATCACTTTCTGAAAGCTGTTTCCAGGACAGTGAGCTGCATTTCAGTGGCCAACATGACACCAGCCTTGACTACCTAGTCTACCGAGTGCCACGGGATTCAAGGCCATGCTGACAGGAACCTAATCACAAACCAGCATTTGCCATCCTTTTCAGTACTTTAAATTTCCAGACCACTGCAAGTTAAGACACAAATTCAATCAGAGAGGATAAACTGCTCTTGGGTCACACCAGCAAGTGGACGAGCCAAAAACCACAGGCGTCCCAAACCCACTGACCTCTCAGAGCTGGAAAGAGATCCCAAAGCCTCCCGGCACCCTCTTCTCACCCCACCAGCTCTTCATTTCAGGTCTCTGTACCTGACAAAGGCATCAAACTGGGAAGAGACAGTGTGACCAACGAGCCCAGGAGCTTTCCCAAATTGCAGCCGGACCAGCTGTTTGTTCTGCAGCTTGCTGATAATGCCATCGTTGATGGGCAACCAATCAATATTGGGAATGAGCAACTGGCTGGGCAGGAGGCAACATTCGTCTATCAGGGTATCATCTGGCTCCGTTATGTGATTTTCCTCACGACCTGCATGGAAAATGAAGCAGAGAGAGAGGGAACCAGCATGATCTTTAAATTTCTCATTTAGAGTTCAAGAGAACTGCGTGCAGTTTCCTCCTCCATCCGCCAACACAGCACAGAAAACAATAAACTTGGCAGCTGTACTTGCCCTTTCCAAACACTACAGACCCACTCAGAAATTACTCCCTGCAATTATTCCTTTCACACACAATCCACATTAAGGAAGGATTCTTTTGTTCAGGGAAACTGGCAAACACTTACAGCACAGCCAGAGTTTAGTTAGGAGCCTGAAGAGGAGGGACATGCTGTCCTGGGTGTCGGAGGTTGCTGTGTAGACGGGAAGGCAGCTTGGCTTCAACAGTCCCCAAATGCGGATCACCACCATCAGCTCCCTGAACATGCCCAAGGATGCTCCGTCTCGCAGAAAGCTGTGTCCCGGCCGCACAGGGGAGCCCTGCAGAAGGAAAAAACCAGCTGAGATTGCGACTTACACGTGGTCTGCTCTGTTTTTAGACAACTCCTTTTTCCAAGCATTACACAGCCCGTGGAACTCGCTGCCAGAGGATGCCGTGGAGGTCAGAGGCATACAGAGGTTCATAAAAGGTTTAAACAAGTCAGGCAGCTACTGAGCCCGCTTCTCTGAGCGCAGCTGCCAGTTGCTACGTCACTGACACCCAGATGGGCGCAGAAAGGACCATTTTGTATTTCTGCTGTTTCTTACATGCTTCTCCCAAGTGCCTGTTTCGATAGGAACACCGGGGTTGTGTGTGACTTGGCTAAAGCTGCCCGAACACTGCACACGTCGTTTTTTTTTNTTTTTTTTTTTTTTTTTTTTTTGCTCCTCTCGGTCTGCTCGCAGGACCCCAGGCTCTCACCTGGTTAGGAAGGCTGGCCAGCAGATAGAGCACAAAATCTCCCACCCACTGGATGAGCTGCTGCAGGGACTGCAACGTGGTCATCTCCAGGACAAATTCTTCCGTCTTCAAGTTAATCATCACCTTGTCAATGTCTGAAACAGAAGCAAGACATCTCTTGGCTCAAGAAGAAGACGGATCCAAACTTCACTCCCTGTGCCTGGGGTGCCAAGAGAGGTCACTCTCCTCTTCCTCAAACCCAGGGAGTTACCATGAGACTGTGACACTTCATATCAAACCTAAAAGGGGAACAAACTGATACAAAACACTCAGAACGCAGTGCGTGGTGTTATGAGCGATCACTACCTATATCTGTGATCTTGGAGCAGATCTCGGTGAGTCGGTCCCCGGGACTCTTGTCCGGGGTGTTCAGGAAGTGTGGGCGTAGCAGCGATTTCAAGGTGCAGCTAATAGCGATCAGGAACAGCTTCGCATGGTAGTCACACACACGGGCTATCGTGCTGGAGGAGAGCTTGCAGAGAGATGCCTTCATGGCAACAATGCGCGTGGAGAGGACCTGATTGACAGAGAGACACCAGGAACAATACAGAAGTAAAGGCAGAATTAGAATAAACTCATTAGAGCAAGCTGCTTTATTCTCCACTCCCCATTTCTGCTACAAGAACGACATGAATAGCGAATGCTGTTCTGTGCATGTACAAACAGTTCTGCTGTTCCCAGAATCTCTGCCAAAACCAGACTTTACCATCTCACCAGAAGTTTCCAACAGCTAGAGACCATTAATGTTAGTGAAAATGAACACTGCTTAAACGCAGGTTCTTCACGCCTCAAATACTGCTCGAGTAGAGTATTCAGAGACAGCACAGCCAGGTAGAGCCGCCTGTCTTCTGAGCACTGGCAATTACTAAATTACTACTCCCTCCTCCCAGTCACCGATACCCGCCATGCGCCCACCCTCTGCAGGAAGCCAAGGAGCTTCCGCTCCCGCTGACCTGCTGCAGGGCCGCATTCTGGCGCATATACTCCTCATGCAGCTTCTCCACCAGGTTCTGGACCATGTTGGGTTGGACGTGGAGCAGGATGTCCCACCAGTCGTAGCCAGTCACCATGCAATACTCCAACAGGAACAGCAAGTGACGGAGGGACATGTTCATGTCCAGCACGTGGCCCATGGAGGGGGAGATACGAAGCATGCTCAGCTGAAGGGAGGAGGCAAAGGAAAATCCGTATCAAGAACTGGACTGAAAACGTTCCACAAAGCTACCGCACAACACACGGACAATCGCAGCTCATCCCTGACCCAGACATACAATTCCTGCAGTAATGGGATACATCCCTTCTTGTTTAACATGGATCATCCAGCTGGGAGTAACACTTGAGAGCTTTTCTGAATGATCCTTCACCACTTGGAGAGATAAAGAGCGAGCCTGGACGAGAATAACTAACACCCCCCTCCCATAACATAGCACGATACCTTCCCATGACTATCAATGCCAGCCAAGGCCAGAGATGTCCAGGAGAGCTGCATGGCTTTGAAGTGAACCAGGGGACCAGCAGTTCGCTGCCTTTTGATAGTCTGCTCGTCCACTGGGCGCTGGGAGGAAGAGCCATAGAAGACAGCCATCATTTGCAAGGACAGGCGATGAACGATGTGGACGCTGCCGTCATGAAAAGCCAAAGCCAGACCTGGGGAGAGAAGACAACTGAGGCTGAGGAAGCGACTCCTCCAGGTGTAACCCGGACCTCGCCCAGAGAAGCAGCCGCCACTGAAAGCCCCGGTGGCAACAACACAGCACCCAAAAGGCTATGGGCTCACGGGCACCCTTGTATCTGGAGGCCACGTCAGCATTTCACAGAGATAGGCCTCTTTCCATGGAAATTAAATGGGACGGCTAGGAAGACAGCATGTCTTTCAAAGTTTTCCTATCAGCATTAGGGTTTGTTCCACATTTTCACTTCAGCTACAGTTCAGAAGGTGAAGGTGGTAGAGTTTCAAGCAGAAGCTACATATTTAGGAGAAAGACAACAGAGACTCCTTACCCAATCCAGGGAAGAATTTGGTGTCATTTGCCACCTTCAGATCAGTATTGGTCAGGGAGATTGGCAGCTTCGGCAGAGCCACAGCCGAAACCCGATCCAAGTCGTTGGTGGCAGAAAGAATCCGCCATTTCAGTATCATGGGTTGCTTGTCTCCAACTTTGAAAAATAAGTAAATAAGTGAGACACCTCTCCCCAAAGAGATCAGAAAATGCTGTGTCCCCCCCCGCTCATTTCTGCCCACACTCCCCAGCTACATGGGATTACAGCTCAAGCACTATTTGTTCATTCTACCAGACCAGTACATTTCCCTCGTATTTCCCTATTTTTTTTTCTGATCTCATTAATTGTACAAACAATAACTCGTTTTGCTAAATCTCTTTTGATGGAAGGCTCTGCTGGTGGTGATTAAAAAAATCCTTATGTACAATAATCCTTTCTATTTCACTGGAACAAACTGCACAGATTTGATTTTGTTATATCTGAAATCAGGTGGAAAAAACATGCAGACTGGATAGCTTGATTAAACCAGCTTTGCTGCGCGATCTTTTTCCTTTAGAAGGCTTGGCTCACTTGGTTCTCAGCAGGAAGAGTGGTTGCAGAGCATAACACAGAAAATGTCTTTTATTCAGTGAAAGTAACAATTAAACCACTTCCTGGAAACCAGCAATTTGTTGACTAAGATGCAAACAGATGGAATAGAGCATGTGACTGAGAACACCTGAAAAATAAATACGGGCTTCTGGATAATCCCATCTACGCGATAATGGATTTGAGACCCTGTCTTGCATTTTCACTTAGACCACGCTCCTATTTTTAAGAGTATCCAGTGCAGAAACTCACCCACAGGGGAGATTTGCTGAAAGATATTATTGACTGGCAAGCCCTCTTTCCGCAGAGACCAGCATTCCACGATGCTGCTGTTTTGGTTGGAAGCACAAAGCAACACCTGCAGAACAGAAACCCATGCTGCAACCACGCGCACAGACTTTACAACAGGGAAAGACACGATCCCGTCGCATTTTCCGCTCCTCCCTCTCCCCTCTATTTTGAGGCTCCTGCTCCCAATTAGTTTACATTCCACCAGTGAAAAGCAGAGGATTGTATCAGCAATACGTAACGGTGAAGTCCCTTAGTTCCAGCTAGAAGGAAAGAGAGGCAGAACTCTGCAATGTGTTATCACAGCCTGTGCCTCTCCACATCACAAACGGTCTCATCTCTGGCAAGCCTGTGACCTGCTGATGTCACTCGAACATCGTAAGCTAAACATAAAGGAAAGGGCAGGAACTGAACTGACTTTGAAGCCAGAGCAGACACCGTGTCCTCCAACAAGGCACTCCGTCCTAACCAGAGAGAGAAGAGAGGTTAGGCTTCGTTGAATCACTTCGCGTTCCAGAATCACATTATCTATCTCCTGGCAAATACAGTTAAGCTACTAAATTAAGTCACCCAGATCAAGAGCTTCAAGTGCTCTGGAGAGGGGCTGCTTTGAAGCCGAGACCTAAAGATGAAAGACCTCGCATCCCAGAACCTCGCAGACAGCCCAGCAGAACCAGTGCCAGATCCAGAAAATAAACAAAGCAAAGCATAATCAGGCTAACGAAGGACAGGGCTTTTCAGGCTGCTTTTCCACGAACTGGAGGGCTCAGCCATTACCCCCCAGACCTTTTAAGCGCAGCCTGCTTGACAGCGAAGCTGAACTAGCAGCACTTCCAGAAACAGCAACTAGAAACGCAAAGCATTGCAGGACATGATCGTTCACCTCCAGAGCCATGTGGGGAAGCCAAAGGTGGAGCAAACAGCTATTTCCTTGCTATTCATTTAACTCCTACTTGCTTTAACAGCAGATGCTCACCTGCTCTGACATGTCCCGAGCAAGGAATTTCAGGTGAGTGATTGCTGGGTATTTGTCTTTGCGGGCAGGGTCTGTGGTGCAGCGCATGAAGAGGGAAGGCAGGATTTCAGTATCTATTTTGCATTTCTCATTCACCACGCTGACGCAGACTTTGTAGAACTGGACAGGGGAGGTGCTGCTGCCATCCGATGTGGCCACCACGATGTTCCCCCCACCAGTGAAGGCGACATCTGCCAAGGCAACGCGACAGCGGAGGCGGCACAGGCTCTCTGTGGACGTCAGCACCTGCCCATTGGGCTTGAGGAGAGAGACCGTCACCAGCCCACTGATGGTCACAGCAATCCAGCCCTCCATGGGCTTCCCACCAAACAGCGTTAGCGACGGGGAGAACTTGACCCTGGAAAACTTCTCACCAAAGTTCGATGCTCCAGACTGTGAATGAAGACCAACAACACAAAGACGTTTGCACCCAACACCCGCACTGTGCTCATGACTGCGGAGCTCTCCTCATTAAGTCACTCGCAGCGTGGTCTGCAGAGCTGAACGGAGTCGGGTGAGGGCACTGAGCTCACACCCCCAACTCTGCTACGTGACCCTGGAGAGGCCCCTTTGCCCCCACGCCAGAGCGGTTCCAGCAGGAACACACCAGCCCACCAGCAAAGCTCTCGGAGCACCCCAAACACAGAGCTCTGACCTCACTTATGCGGGCTGAACCTGGAAGACCAACAACCCCTCTTCCCTCTCCGTGGCCAAATCCAGCTCCGACACCAACCCACTGCCTGACCCTTTACGTCCCTGTGCCTCGGGTTCTCCAGCACTAAAGAGAGGGAAAGGCTTCTCTCTGTGGGACACCCTAAGAGTTAATGCTTAAAAAACATGTAAGTAGGTAACTTCTACTTGGCAGACTTGCTCTTTTTGAGTTTGACAGAATTAGACACGTTTCTAAACAAGCAGCTTATCTCCACACACATATGGCTCCCATTCCCAAATCCCTGGATCAAAGCTCAGGACCTTGAACGCATTTCTTCTGAATCACTACTGGTAGGTAAAGAAATGCTTTTATCTACATTTTACAGCCAAGGAAATCGAAGCACCAGACTAAAGAAGACACGTTTAAAGCGTCAAGAGAAACAAGGCATCCAACCCCCGTTGAAATTCAGCAGGAACTAGGAATCTGACTTTTCTTTTTGACTGGAAAAACTCCCCTACTCGACTTGCCCGAGGCCACGGAGGAAGCCCAGAGCAGAGAGAAACACAGACAGGGGTTTCCCAAGTCCTTTGCTAACGACCCAAGCCAGCCTTCCTGGCTGGATCCCCTGCAGAGCTGGCACAAACCTTTTCCACGTGCAGAGCCAGCTTCACGCCATTGTGCAGCCAGGACAGGGCCACAACCGGGTCCCCTTCCACCATACTGCCCACGGTGTTCTCCCAGCTGTTGGCCAAGTGATCAGTCATGCTCCAGCACTTGATGTGGCCGTCCGCGTCCGCCGAGAGCAGCCTGGAGCCTACGACAACAGCGCCTCGTAAGAACTAGGGGGTACGGCCAAAAAAATCAACCAAGAAACAAAACCACCCCAGCGCAGTTTGAATGGAGACAGCCAATTCGTGGCTGCGAAGCGATGGACAAACTCCCTCTCCACGACAAATCGTACACGGTCGTTTTAGGAAATGCACGCGCATGAATGGCGGGACACAGGGATAACAAGAGGGGATCCAAGCTCACCTGACTGATCCCACTCCAAACAAGTGATGACTTCAGCATGGCCAGAGTTAACGGAATAGACGTCCCACGGATGCTCAGTGTCGATGATATGGACCATATGGGTGAGATCTACATGGAAAGAGAAGTGAATCGCTGTCCCTCATTGCCAGCTACCCAGCTGGCATTTCTAAACCCACAGAGCCTCAGCTGATGCAGGGGAAGACATAAAATATCTTCCATCAAGCAATTTTGGGAAGGATAACAACTCTGCTTGGCAATTCAGATGGGGTACCACATGCAGAGCTTGCCCTGGTTTAGCAGAGCGAGAACCACTCCCCAGTGAACAAAACACCCATTAAACCTAAGGAATGGAAGGAAAAGAAAGAGCACAAGTTTCCTGTGTTGATTAGTGCAGCTGAGAGATTTCAGGGTCAAAGCAGAGCACAGGCCACCTGCTCCAGCGGTTCCTGATGGCAGGACTTGCCTAAACACGTTGTGAGTTTCCAGGAGACGTCACCCAACCTTCCACAAGCACGCCGTACCTTTTTCCTCCTCATTTTTGAGGTCTGTGGTGAAAGCGATGAGGTTCCGGCAGGACCACGCGCACACTAAGGGAATGGAAGGACAGTGGTTGCTTTTCGGCTTCTTCTCCCACTCGCAGACGTACGCCAAGTCCATTGCACCGCTGGCAAAGCCCCGGGGCTCCGCCGGCCCTGGGACCCCGCCGGGAGGGAAAAGGCGCTCACTCCTCCCTGGAAGCAAGGAACAGCCAATTCCACACGTCAGAGCCTGCAGGCTGAGGCCCGGTTACACCGGCTCCCCCAGCCAGATCCGCCCAGGCCCCGCCGCACCTCAACACCCGACACCCGGGCGGGGCAAGGCGAGCAGGCCCCGGCTCCCGAGGGGCAAGCGGGGACCCCAGCCCCCGGGGGGGGGTGTGTATGGGGGTAGCACAGCCCCCCGGGACGCGGGCGGGGACAAGCCCCGCACGGGGAGCGGCCCCAGTCCCCCCCGCGACGGGGGCGGGAGCGCGGCCTGCCCCTCACGGCGGGGGGAGGCCGGGCCTGCCGCAGTGGTGAGACGGGAGGAGGCCCCGCCGGCCCGCGGGGGGAGCGGAGGAGGGCGGCCCGCTGGGGTACCGGCCCC
>VYZW01058620.1:81177-92495 GCA_013401315.1 Balaeniceps rex | reverse complement strand
GGAGGAAAATTAACTCTATCCCAGCTGAAACCAGGGCACCCACATACCTTTCTCTGGCTCCTTCAGGGTCTTCTTCACAAAATCCACAGCCTGAGCCACCTCCTGGTCACTACACACATCCATCTGTAGCACTTTCATGCGATCTGACTTCATGTTCTTCAGCTCCCTGGCTCCGTCTCCATTCTCATCCTGCTCAGCAGAAAAGAAAGACGTCCCGCTAAGATGGACAAGGAACAATAATGCAGCTTGGGGCCAGGCATGCTCACATGGACAGGAAATAGAAGCTATTGAAATTGCACACAGAGGTATAAACCTGGTGCAGAAATAGGCAGGCAAGCCACACAAACTAGTGCGCAACCCATGGCCATCTTCCTATTCCCTCCAGCACAGCTCCTACATCTGCATCAGTGACCCACTGCTCTGAAGAGCCGTAAAGTCCCTGCTGTTTGCTCCTCACACAAAGGGTTTCACATCAGTAACACTATCAAATATTGCAACAGCCTGGGATAACCATGGGTGATTCTCTGCTGCCTCAGTCTCCACGCTCTGCAGGTAACATAGGAAACATTTGTACATAAATCAGTGTCAGATTTTCTAGGCTTAAAAGCAAATGGCTAATTAGGCACCATACTCATCTCATTCCAAAATACTGCCTGGCTTCTAAAGAAATAGTATTGTCTTTGCAAGCAAGACAGCAGGGACACCTTTGGCATGTCTAACAGCAAATAGTCTGATGCTACAGGGTACAGCAGGAAATGTTTACAGCTGAACCTATATAATAAGAATAAATAATATTTTTCTCTTACTACACAGCAGAACAGGATGCACAGAAATACATGCACAGTGGAGATCTGCTGCACAATGACAAGATTACAGACAGGAGCCATGAAAGGAGATTCCAGCTGAGGAAGCAAGAACAAGTCTTTTTTTTTCCACACCATAGGTAATAAGAACGTGATGGCTCTGCTTTCCTTTCTATAATTTTCCTTTCTTTCCTCTTTTTTTTTTCCACCCCCCGCTGCTATCATTAGAGATTCTGTTACTATTGTGTTGGGTTTTTTTGTTTAGTCAAACCTAAACCCAGTTCATATTCCAAATTTTACCTGGTCACTTCCAGACAGGACTGCTGCCTAAGCCTTACAGCCTTGCTCATGTGGTATGTAATAAGTACAAGTGAAAAGAGCACAGATTAGCCATGCAGTTTCACAGCAAGCTCAAGATTTAATTCACCAAACTATCCCCTGAATCACAGGCTCTGCCTCGTTAGGGAGGAAGAACTTATGAATTGGTGAGTCACCATGCCTGGCTGTCACTCTTCCTTTAGCACTTGATATCAACTCCCACAGCACAAGGGCAAACAAGGACAGCAACCCTCCCACAGTCACCTGCTCAGCTGCCTCAGCAGCCAGGCTGATGTAAAAAAACATGTAATAGCTTAGTTTTTATATGCGTATCTCAGGCTATTTAATGAATATATTGTACAACACCTCACCTCCACCATCAGTCCAATGAACAATGACATGTAACGAAGGAAAAGAGCTGAAATGTCCATCACAGGCTTGAGCAAAACAGGGTAGCTCTCTTAAAAAGCAATATATAGTTACATCGGAGCTATGACAATAGTAGGAATGAGTTCCTGGCCCCACGGCTGTGTACCATTTCACAGCTGACTTATTTCCAGGTATCACAAAAACAGCAAATAAAGTCTTGAAGCTTTTCTAATGCACACAGAACACAGCGACACGCTGTGTCTAGCCCTCTTATCTAGCCATGAAAAGAATCTCTGAAAGTGACATTACAAGTAGTTAATAACACAGTCACCAAAACATTATATTCCCTTTGAAACGGGGGAGCGTTGCGTGATGCCTCACTACATTTCTGGAAGATGCTCTTGCATCTGACCGAGTTACACAAAGAAACTTTCAGCTACTTAACAGTGAATAAAGTGGAGCTAATTCAGCTTGCAAAGACAGAGATTTACTGTATCTATACAGAAACAAAAACTTAACTATATCTGTACTCAAGTACCAGTTGTCATTTCAGAGCACTGAAAACACCTTTCATAGAATCATAGAACAGTTTGGATTGGAAGGGACCTTTAAAGATCATCTAGTCAACCCCCTGCAATGAGCAGGGACATCTTCAACTAGATCAGGTCACTCAGAGCCCTGTCCAACCTGACCTTGAATATTTCCAGGGATGGGACATCTACCACCTCTCTGGGCAACCTGTTCCCATGTTTCACCACCCTCATTGTAAAAAGTTTCTTCCTTAAATCTTGTCTGAATCTATTCTCTTTTAGTTTAAAACCATTACCCCTTGTCCTTCACAACAGGCCCTGCTAAAACGATTGTCCCCATCTTTCTTATAAGCCCCCTTTAAATACTGAAAGGCTGCTACAAGGTCTCCCCACAGCCTTCTCTTCTGCAGGCTGAACAACCCCAACTCTCTCAGCCTTTCTTTATAGGAGAGGTGTTTCATCCCTCTGATCATTTTTGTGGCCCTCCTCTGGACCCACTCCAACAGGCCCATGTCTTTCCCTGCAGGTTTTTTAATCTTTCATAATCCTTATAAAATAACCAAGAAATACTTTCACTGTTTTTTGAGAAACAAAGTCATAAGCCAGCAACTTAAAAATCCAGTATAAGTAGTTTCTATTATTCATATTGAAATGAATTTTCCCCTATCACCAATGCAACTCAATCTGCAAAGTTACATTCCGAGCTACAATTTATTCATTGTTGACAAAACATATCAATTTTGGAAGACTGACTTCAACATGCAATATCAATTGGAAGCACTTTTCATAGTTGCAGACACCACCTCAGCCACTGTTTAACTGTAAAACAAATTGCTTAACTCTCATATCCAGAAAGCCTCTTCACAAATGAAGCAGCCATGTATTTTTATGGAAAGAAGTGAACAACATCTTATGTTCTGTGATCTTCAGGGGCTGTAAGCACATTCCCTGTTCAGATACCCACATGGTACTTCCTCCTTGTTTTTTAAATGGTAGATTTGCTGGCTGGGAAAATACCTGCAGCAGTTCCCATGGCAGCAGCCAGGCTGTCCTTCCCGGGATGGCCTTTGTGGCCTTGGGATTCACCAGCAGGAGCCATGCAGCAGCGCGAGTCAAGCAGGGTCCTGGCAGCAATGGCCCAACTGCTCCTGCAAAACCTCTCTCCCCTCCCCTTTGCTGTCACTTTTTTTTTTTGGTCTGATTTTTGTCCTCTCAGAGAATCTCCCAGCTTCCCCTTCCCAGTTCCACCAGAGTTGAAGGCCGCCCTGCTCCAGCCCAGCCTGCTGCCCAAGTGCTCTCCAGAGAGGCCTTCAGTGGGACTTCGCCGTTTCCTCCCAGCTATCTCATTTCCCCCGGTTATCCTGCCCTCGCAGCCCAGCACGGCTCTGGCTCTGGCTGCCCACCCCACCCTTTGCCTAGCAGGGGCTGCTCCTGGGCAGGGAGCCTGACAGCCACACAAGCCTTCTCCACCCAGCAGAGGAGCCTTGCTCCAGCTTTTGGCTGCCTCCCTTTCCCCTCACTCGCTCCTCTCCCCTGCTGTGGTTCAGAGAATCCCAATGCAGCTGGTGCTGAGGGACAGGCAGATCACACGGGTGTTCGCAGAGAGCCCTCCTGTAACAGACCAAGCCATGGCCTTTTCTCAGGGAAGCTTGTGGGATTCAGAATTAGGTCCCGGCAAGCACTTGGGCACCCGCAGCAAGGTGTCAGTGGGGATCAGGAAGCCACAAACACAATGCTGAACACCCGTGGATCTGGCCAGCTCACTCCGGCCAAGCCAGCTGTCCCCCCCACTGCTGCCTATCCACCCGCTCCCTTCCTGTGTTTCCTAGGCGGAACACCTTGTATTTGTCATTACTGGATTCCATCTAATTGATTTCAGAGTCCATCCAATATTGGGATCATTTTGAACCCTATTCCCCAAAGGGCCTGCAATCCTCCCCACTTGGCACCATGCACTTTTTTTTTTTTCCAAGTGAACTCTATTCCAGGGGGCACTTCCAAGAAAATTTCACTGGGACTGAACAGCAGTCACAAGCTTAGAGCATAAGTTTGCTCATGAGGCTATCATGAGGAACTGTGTCAAAACCCTTATTCAAGATAACATATTCCTTCCCCTTTAACCACTCTGCTGCTTAGCCAGTCTGAGATTAGACTGACATGGCACAGTCTGTTCCCGGTAAACTTATACAGACAGTGTGTATCACACTATGATCTAGACATTTGTAAAACTGACAGATCAGTGTGTTGCAAATCCGTCTAGTGCACCGAAGGTGAGCTGCCTGGTTGGCAGTTCTAGAGCTCTGTCTCCTTTGGGAAGGGAAGTATAATGTCTGCCCTCTTCCAGCCTTCTGGAAATCCCCTGGCCTCCAGGTGCTCCTGAAAATATCACCCACGGGGCAGAAATCATAATGGCTCATCCTTTAAATGCTCTTCAGTACTTTTCATCAGGCCTGGTGAACTTCAGCACATCCATTTATGTAAACATTCCCTGTTCTTTCCTTTTTCTCGCCTGCAGCCCTCATGAAAACTGCTGGCAGTAGGCATCTGAAAACAATTTATCCTTTTTTCCAGTAAGATCAAAGAAAATAAGACAATGATTATTTCAACTTTTTCTGTACTTTTTACTTTTCAGGTTATTTTGTAATTGATTTCTGTGTGTTTTTCCATCTTAATCCTAATATATTAACAGAAACTTTCTCTGTGGACTTAGTTGTCCTTGCTAAATGAAATCCTTTTTGCGCTCAATCCTCTCTAGTTCTATCTCAGCCTGCTTGCAGTATTCTTGTTATTCCTGTAGGTTTATTTTTTGACTGTGATCATGAAAAAGCTCCTGATGCACCTGACAGTGCACCATCTTGCATTTAATGCAAGAGCCTTCTGTGGTGGCTAGTACATCAGGGATCCTTTAATTCTCAGTATAAAAGCATGCAAGTAAGTGATGATGGCATAACTATGTGTGAACTAATAGCCTGGCATCTGCTCTACGACAACTGCCCCCATACCTGCTCTGACCCTGCAGTGAACCTACAGCAGCTCACTTCTCTCATGACACAGTAAGTTTCCTTGCATTTGTCACGAGCAGTTACATGCACACGTCTGGTTACTGTAGGGTAGCTGCATCCTTAGCACACTGCATGTGCACTCCTTCGCTTATCAGCAATAATCTCTCATATGCTTATACTTTGTTCTTCACAAGTGATCTGACCTAACAGCTCCCTGCCTTCACTGGTGTTTCCTGCTTCTTTTGGATCCATCATCCTTTTCTGCAGTCACTATATGCTTCCTTTTCTCGGAGCAGTCAGCTCTAGATTTATAAGCATTTTCATCCCATGTACATTCTACCATTAGGTTTTCAGTAAGCTCCTGCCTCCTGTTTATCAAATTTTAAATTCTTAGGCTGTTATCTCCCTCAACCATCTAAAACACAAGGCTGTTCCATGAGGATGCTGGCTGTCCCAAGAACCATAGAAAGCCTTCAGCTGTAATATTTTTGCAACAGCTATCCAGATAACTGTGTTACCACCAGATGCTGTCCTTCAGATGCACCTAACAGCAGGTAAGACAACACTGACAATCCAGGGGGGAAAAAAAACCAAAACCTACAAGTGAAATCCTGGGGCTCTGCGTCCAGGTCTCCTGAAAATTTATTAACACACAGAACAAGAAAAATCACATTCTCCCACTCTCCATCCCTTGAGGGCCAAGTGGTCAGTTAATGTCCTGAAAGTCATCTGCAGATCAACTATGATTGCTGATACATTTTCCACTTCCACACAGAATATAAGTAGAAACCACAAAAATTTTGGCTCCGAGTAAGAAGTTGCCAGGCCAGATCAGAGGGGCTGCTGAGAGCTGCCCGGCCATTCTGGGGCAGGTAATAATCTGTGATCAAGAAGTAATACAGTTTTTTCCATCAATAAAACAAGCAAGCAGGGCTCACTTCAGGAGCTTTGTTCTCTTCATGTGGCTTCAAATGGAGCATGGCCCTCTCTGCTCCACACTAGTGTGCTGCCTTCTGAACAGCCCTCTCAGACCACCCTATCTCCCCTCTCCTTTCTGTTGCCTACACCTGCTGCTCTGCAAAGTGAGTGCCTGACTTGCTATCACCACAGAGACAGGCATCCCAAAGCAGCATATGACATGATTACTGAAGGATTTACAGAGCCTCCACATGGAAATTTCCAAATAGTGGCAATTTTCCAACAGGACTCTCTTGCTCTCAAGTTAGACAATATGTCAGCTGATAATAACTTTCCCTTCTGGTGTGGTGGAAGAACGTAACCTCCACTGAGATTACACAGGCAACAAGAGCCACCTTTTTTTTGTTTGTTCTCGCCTTCCACACTACTCAAAATTCTGTGGTCATCACTCCCTGAGCACTGTGCTGAAATGGCCATCTTCAAATGGAGAAACAAATGGGTATAAACTGATTTTTGAACAATTCAGGTCAGAAATTACATGAGTTTTGACTATCAAAAGAGCAAAAAAGCATAGTAAGCAGAGATGGAAGTGGAGCTGGCCCAGTATATAAAGAGGATTACACAACATGGTCACCTGCAAGAGCAGGGACTGCGATGACGGGTCTGCAACCCCTTCTGATTCAGTGGGCCTAAAGTGATCTTTTACAAGTGATGCCATCTGCCAAACACAGGTGACAGAGGGTGAGACCTACAGATATCAGAGAGGTACAGTAAGTTTGTTTATTCAGCTATCCAGACACTGAATAGCTTCTACAGAGGCTGCAGAAGCACAGTTAGAAGACACTTTGGAAACAGAACCTGAACAAGGCAGGAGAGGTGGCTTGGATATGAGTTTGAGAAGTGTCCCCAAAGGAAAGTAACAGAATGAAAGACAGCAACAGAAACGCCAGGGAAGATAGAAAGCCATAGTGCCATAGCAATCTTGGACTATCAGATTTGTTGAGTGTGTTGCAGTATTGCTGAGAGGCTTCCAGCAGTGAACAGTGCCCTACTGTGCAAATTACTGTACAGACATGCAGCTGACAGACAGTCCCTGCCCTAAAGAGCTCAGAATTACAGGAATGACAAGATGCAACAGGCAGATGAAGCAATGGAAGATGTAACAATCCCTGCCCACTGCACTTCCCTCAGATCCTAGACTAGGGTAAATGGAGGCTGCAGATGAAGTTGCTGTCACTTGAGAAGCATTTTTCTCCAATCAGAGAATAATTTTGATCATATTACTACTCACCATGAGCAAGCATCCAGCAAAAACAGTAAATCCCTTTGCGTGAAGCTGTTTTGCCAAGGCATGCCCAAAACCTTTGTCACAGCCTGTTATTAGCACCGCCTTCCCTTCAGCCTGTGTGGGGAAAGACAGTAATACAGTATCATCAGATATTGCAGTGCTGCAGGCACCACCAGCACCCAGTGACATGGCACAGGAGCAGCTTGCAGCCCTGCAGCCAGGGCCAGCCAGTGTTTAGGACGTACAATTCCAGCTGCAAGTCAAAAGTGGCCATGTACCTGTCTGCACACTAACCTGACTGCAGTCTAAAGCCAGCAATTTCAGTGGAGCTTCTGCTGGGTCAACCAGCGTACATGAGGTGACAAGATTCCTGTGTAGAAAAACAACCAGCTCCCAAATACTGTGAAACCCTAACTTTATTCAGTTGCTGGTCTGTAACAATTTGTGTTGCCTTGATACCGGAGCTAGAACAGTAACTCTTTCTTTCAAGTATCAGTGGCCAAAGCAGAACAGAAACATTTCAAAAGAAGTAAGTTATCTACCAGCTCATAGGCATTATAAAAGCGAGCAGCATAGAAAACATCCAAATGATAGTATGTCACCTGCTTGAACTGTACAGCAGCTCTTTTAACTGCAGAATGGCTCTCTATTGCCTGTTCCCCACCTACTCCCACTCTATGCGGTACTTTCCATGCTGTATTTTAGCGTGCAGGAATGTGACTACAGGTTAGGGTTTCCTTCTGAAACACTGCGGTCTTAACAGGAACAAATCCTGCGGTTCTCTCCTACATTATTATTATCTTTTGACTGACAGATAAATTGAAAGAGAAGATTTGATACTCCATCTGGTGTGACACAACAGGCTTGTGATAGATCTGAAAACAGAATCCCAAATCCTGAAGAGAAGCCTGTAGCAAAACACTGCCCATTCATCCTCTTTCTCTGCTTGAAAGCCATCTCTCCGCTGCTCTCCCCACCACAGTTGTGAAGCAATGAACTCCTAACGCTTAACCCAACTAGCAGGCACCCAGCTGCGGTGCTGCACACTGCTCCAAACTGAAACCATAACAGTGAGGCAATAACGTGATACAGTAATAAAGATCTAGAGAATGCAATAAGGAAGTGAGGTCACTTCCATCTCTGTGGAGATCTCTGCAACTAATATTCCCTGTGACTGTATTAACAACAGCTGGAATATGAAGATTTGTATTTTATATTACTTACGTATGAATTGCACCGGCTTGTCCAGCCACTTTTTCAGACAGAACGAGGCAATCACTGGTGCTCTCTGATCTCTTGTTTTACTGGTATGCGTGGTAGTGAAGTGGCAATAAGGAAAAATTGCAGGGTGATAGTGATCAGAGCATTACTGCACAAACTCAAGATGAGCCTAAGCAGAGAGCAATATGCAAATAAGCTACACCCTGTCCTATCCTATAACTCATCTTGAAGTTATTGCTTTCAAAGGGGAGTCATGATCTGAAGTTGAAATGAGAGCTGATCAAAAGTCCACCCTGCATTTATCATACAAACACCCACATTAACACTGATTCCTACACTCAGACAGAACACCCAGCTACAGGCTAGCTCTACTAAAGCTCTGAAGGTAGCTACAGCTAAAGGACAAAAGATAAGTCAGAATTCAATATACAGTGACAACTCCAAGAAAGATGAGGATCAAGTATGAACCAGGTCACAGAATTCGCCAAGGTTACCTCCCACGATAATTCAGCAAGCTGGCCCATGGAAAAGAAAGGATTGGACTTTTTTCTCTGCCTCGCCTCCCTAGAACTTTTGCCTCTGAATCCTGAAGACAGAGGACTTCCCAAAAGAGCAGGAACTGTGCAGGAGATAAGGAGTTGCGATCACTTCCAGAACCCAGGACAGGCAAACAGAGAAGATACCTGATCCTCAACCATCATTAGCTCCTTCATCAGCTAGTCTGGTAAGGACAGAGCTCAGCTGCAGGAAATAAAAGCAAATGGCTACGCTGTGTTCCTGTGTGCATCTGGTTTTAGCTCTCAGCAGCTGGTTTGCTTTCTCTAGTTAAAAACAAAACAAAACAAAAACCCACCACCAAAATGTAGACAGAAAGGAGGTGGTTTAAAAATCCTCTCAGCTGTCTATAGTGGGGAGAAAAGTGAGGAACAACTTACAGTATGAGAAGGTTCCTGTGATTATGTGTTAATTATTTGCTATTACACTAATTGCTAGTAATAAAATATGTGACTACAGCAGCATGGTTCAAAACAGACTGAGGCCCCAGCAGCACTTATGAGCGTGCAAAATCCCAAGGGATGTAACAGATCTCACATCTGTAGCTGCCCTTGTCTTTGTGCCATGCCTGGCTGAAAAAGACATCCCAGGGATGAGAGCAGGGAGTGACCCCATTCCCAGCCAGAAAGATCCTATCCCCAAAAAACCTCCGAACACGGAAAAGCCTGATCATCCTTATCTTTTGAAAGCCCCAAGATAAGGCGTAATGGGCCTTGTTCCTGGAGTTTGATAAGGTCAGTCTGCAGCTTACAGTTTGACACAGTGCTCAGACAGGCAGAGAGGACTAGCTATCACCGCTCTAGCAGGCATCACAGTGACCTTAATCAGCGTTTAGAGGAACTTCAGGTGCCTCACTCACTCACAGTCACACAGTGCTCTCAGGAAATACTGCATAGAAGATGGCACTCGTGTATAGTGCTGCCAGGGCACCTGCAGACCTGCTAAGTGTGCAGAGCAACTTCTTGTACAGGAGGTGCTGCTGTGGCATCTGGGCAGGGTAATATTGTCTGTATCCTTGCTGTGTGACCCACAGCACTGTAATACACCTTCCACACAGTTCAAACAGCCCCAGTGAAGCAGCCTGATTTTAACTTGCAGCCAGCTCAGGTGCACACACCTCACTAGCTTTTCCTACTGGGATGTAATCACTTTATTAAATAGTAGAATTTATTTTATTCATGCAGGTGATCTATCAAAATTATACACATTTATTGCAAAAGAGGCTAAGGGAAGTGAAGCTACTTTTTCAGCCTCAGTCTCCCTGAACAATATGGGAAGCCACCATGCTTGCCTAGACTTATCTTCTACTGTGTTACTTGTTTTGTGGAACCTGTTCCCTTTTATGCCCTCCCCTGACCACCTATTATCAAACAGATTAATTTGAAGATGAGAGCAGTTACACGGTAAACTTTGCTTGTTCCCTTTTTCCAGAGTCAGAAAGTTGAGGTTTTCAATCCCAGGAAAAGGAACTGAAAATATTCACTAAAGGGAAGGTTATTTTCTCAGGTGGGACAGGGATGGGGAATGTCAGAGGAGCAGAGCAGATGGAAGAAGAGCGAAGAGGGAGGCTGCAAACAGGCCAAAGCCGTTATCTGTCCATTTCAGAAGGGCAGGACTGAGCTGGAGGCCCTGAAGCGAAAACATGTTCACTTGCAAGTTCTTCCCAGTACCTGCAGAAAGGTTGTCTGGAGCGTTAGCAAGAGCTAAGTTAACTCCAATCCAGTCAGAGAACCCTAGACATTTTGTGTTCTTTTTTTAAAAACATATTTAAGAGACTGGTTATACAATTCTGCTCCATTCACAGGACCTTTTTTCTCCCTTACGCTCACTTCGAAATTTAGAGTACTGGAACAAAATCCCTGCGCCCGCAGTTTCGTGAACCCCATGAAGCAAAGCGGGGTTTCGCAGCAGCGCAGGGCTCAGCACAGCAGCAGTTCACCGCACCGCGGCCCCGGCCGAGCCCTGTGTGAGGGGCCGGCGGCCTGCCCGAGGCCGCTCACAGCTCGGCACTCCATCTCCCCGCGCAGTGCCTGCGTTAAGCCTCCACCAGCCCAGCCGCGCCCTCGAGCAGCGCCGTTTCAACGGCCTACAACTGCCAGAGGCGCGACACCTCAGCCCGGGCCCGGTTAAACCGCGGGCGGCGGCAGAGGCGGGCCTGGAGGCGCGGCGCCATTTTGGGCCGCGGGGGAGCCTCCGCAGGCCCCCCACGACGAGCCCCAGAAGGGGCCGCAGCCCCCCGGCCCCTCGCCGCGGTACTCACAGGCAAGGCGCGGCGGGCCCGCCGCCGCAGCAGGAGGAAGCGGCAGGCCAGGCG
>VYZW01058620.1:14214-81015 GCA_013401315.1 Balaeniceps rex | reverse complement strand
CGGGGAGGGGGCGATCCGTGCGGGGCAGGCCACGGCGGGAAGCGCGGGGCGCTGGCATCTCCCCCGGCGCGGCCTCCGCCTGCAGCCCGCCCCTCGCCGCTCACGCGTGGAGGCCGCGCCCCTCTCCGTGGCCCTCCGCCTCCACGGGCTCAGGGCCGCCACGCACTCGCGCGCCCTTGGCGAACGCCGTGAGCCCGTTCCCGGCCGCGGGAGCCGCGCCCCTGCGTGGGGCAGGGCCGGCGGGGCCTGCCCGGGGAAGGCCCGTCCCCTCGCCCCATCCTTACAAAATTCCTTACAAGAAATTGCGTGGGCAGCAACCGAGCTCTCGAATTCGATCAAAATCACGGAATTTCTGAGGATTACCGGAGCCAGCTAGCCCTCCTGAGCCTAGACCTCTCCCTTCCCAGCTTGGCGCCCCACCACTGCTCTTTTTGTGGTAATTTAACTGGTTTTTAGTCGAGGCCTGTTTCCCAGCAGGCCCCAAAGCTGCCACAGTAGCAGCCCAGCCTTCGGCAGAGATGCAAATAAGCCCCAACAATTAGATACCGTTTTTCTGCTTTAATAAGTGAGGCTGTGCATTAAGCTAGGGAGGTGGTTTTTGTGCACTGGATTGGTTTTATCCAAGACAAATATGATTGAAATTAACTTTCTGTATGAGAACTCTTGAGCTGTTTTCACCCCATAGTGAGTTTAATGGTGATTCCCTGTGCATAGTCCAGCATCACCAGCTACTTAATTACAAAGAAATGTATTTTTAACCGCATGGCTGTACCAGCTGTGAAGCCCAAGGCTTGCTTTGGGAACATATAACATCAGCTGTGACTGGAAGTTATATTTTAGTTTAAAATTATTTCATATAGGTCACTTGAAATAATATATTCCATGTAAGTACCTTAATTTTCAGCTGTTTCAGAGAATAAAGTTAAAGATACATTAAAGAAGGAGAAACTGGCATTTTCTTTAAATCCCTCCCTGCTTGTCAGTTTACTTATCTTTTTCCCTATTTAAAAGCATCTTGAGGTGGTTGAAGGTTGAGCTGTTTATCTCAGCATGAGGGACTGCAAGGGGGAAAGATGAGTTCCTTTGGACTTTATTTTGTTATTGAAGTGCATGGAGCCAGCATGGCTTACAAAATAATTGAGCAACTAAAACAGAGATGCTATCTTGTATTGCAGAGCTAAGGGAGAACAGTCTTGGTGTTAGTAGAGTCTGATAATTGAAAGCATGTTGGCTACCAAGCTGTCCCGGCCTCTCCTGAACTTCTCTGTGAAAGCCCTGAATTTCAAGAACCCAGGGAATGGCTTCAGGTAAGTAACTTGGTGGAGAAGAAGAAAGAGTGAGATCTTGAGTAAAGCACACATCAAGGGCTCATTTGATTTCAGTGGGACAGTTTATTTACAGAATCACAAGGTGGTTGAGGTTGGAAGGGCCCTCTGGAGGTCATTTGGTCCAACCCCACTGCTCAAGCAGGGCCACCGAGAGCTGGTTGCCCAGGACTGTGTCCAGATGGCTTTTGAGTATCTCCAAGGATTGAGACTCCACAACCTGCCTGGGCAACCTGTGCCAGTGCTCAGTCATTGAGCTGAGCACAGAGGAGATGGACTCTATATGCAAGGAGGGGTTGGCAACATGTTTGGTTTTTTTTTTTTTACACTTGGACAATCATCTGCAGTCAAAAGGGGGTTGAGTAGAGCATTAATTCAGTGTCAAGCAAGGATTTATTCCTGAATATCAGCAAGTAGGCCTTGCTGCAGTGCAAGGAACTGTCATATATTTCTATGACTTCATTAAAGAGGCAATGAATCACATGAAATGAGAAAGTTGAGAGGGAGGGTTTTAGTGAGAAATGGAGGTGGGCTGAGTAACGAAGCTGTTTTTTTCTGAACATGAACAGAAAATTGCCTATCTAATTCTAATTCCTAGCTCTGAAAAATATACCTTTTATATTGATATATGATGGGAACCCTACTAGTCCAAATTCAGAGCAAGTTGAGTGCTTTCACTGGCTTTGCTTTAGAGCAGGGTTCCCAAACAATGGTGTGTGCACCACTAATTGTACATAAGCCATTTAAAAGTGGCTCATGGCCTGCTAAGCAAGAACTGCCACCTCCAGTGTTGTTCTACTGCTGTTGATAGTCATGTCCAGCACCATCACCGTCAAGGATGGCTCCTGTATCAGGGAGTTGTAGAGACCAAAGATAGCTAAGCTGTTAGAGATTTCCTATGCAGGCAGACATAGGCTTTTATCTCCTATTTACTCCACACACACCAAAGCTGCACTGTCAGGAATCTGCTGTGGCCTTAAAAATACAAACTAATGCTTTATTAACTTGAGAAAAGAATTTTCAGCATATTCTTTTTTTTTTTTCCTTCTTCTTTTGTTTTGCTTACTGTGTATTTGTGCTTTGGGCATCTTGTACTCATCAAAAATGTGTTGCATTTTTTTAAGTACCCACAAGCTGCTAAACCTGAAATGGAAATCCAACTGTTCATCTGAAAGGCAAGGTTGTCACTATGCTGGTATCTTAATGCATTGAGGTAGCATTTATATACTCAACTCTTCAAGCTGAGGACTGCCTTTTTTGGTGTCACTGAACAAAAGTGCACGCATGGTTACAAGCACAGATTCAGTTCAAGGACCATCTGTGCATTTTAAAAGTCTCAGTTGTGGTCTCTAGAATTCAGTCATGCAGAATGACAAAACTGGCTCATGGTACATTAGTGTACTGTGTGGGGGCTAACATCGCATACGCATCCTCTGATGACATTCCTGTTGATCAGCAGCCGGCATCTATTTTATGCCCTTGCCTTCAGGTCAAGGTAGGCAGAATGTCAAGTAGTTATTCTCTACAGGTTATTGAGAATAGAGTGCAGCAAATCAGTGCTCTGCAGTGAAATAACAGGACCAGACATGACACTGAAAAATAAAAATCAAGTTCATGCAACTAAAAGAAATGTTATCAACATTTCTGGGCACTTTGAGACACAGCAAGCAGCTTATTGTTGAGATAAAAGTTCCAAGCCAGGACTGCAGGTCAGTGATGTTAACACGGACTTTGCCTCGGGACTGACCTTTGCAGCAATTCTATTTCAAGAGCTGATTGGGCTTGTGACACTCAAAGGTAGAAAAAGAGCTAAACTGTTGCAGGAAGGTGAGTGGACACTGTTGCCTGAATATAAATCAGCTCCTTTCCCATCTGGTTCAAAGCTTATGCCCTAGCAGACCCTTTTTCTAGCCTTGTTTTCCCAAGGTGCAGCTCAGAGGCCAGAGAGTCTGCTGATTGCTGTTCAGTGTAGCACAGGTCACCCTGGGAGTGCCTGTGATGTCTGAGCAGGAGATAATTGTGAATGATTATGCAAATTCACTTAGAAGACAGAAGAGCAGCCTGGAAGATAAGCTCTGCTGAAGGATAGATGTTGTTAGTGGGGCCAGAGGGTAGAAGAAGTACAGCAAGTCTAGGGGAAGGCCAGAAGGCTCTGGGAGGGCAATGGGAGCCAAAAGCAAAAATGAAAAAGCTGATACAGTCCAGAGAGGTGGCTGGCAAGGACAGAGGCTAGGGTCACTCTGGTGTGTTGTCTAGGCCTGGTTTTGATGAATGATGGCAAGACCTAAGACAGCTTGATGCTACTGGTAGCATAGAATAAAAATAAATAAATAGAATCACACTCCCTGGAAGGCATTGTTGCTTTGCTCTGGTCTGTCTTTGTGAACATGGTTATCTTCCTGGGAGTGAGACATACTATACAGAGGAGGTTCAGATCTGCGTGGCAGGTATTGCTCAAAGACATAGTGTCTCTTAGCTTAAACAGTTGCAAAGAGGGGATATAAAATCTAAGAGTATCTAATGGGTAGTCACTGCAGAGGAAGAAGTGTCATCCAAAATGACAGAAGGGTGGACCTGTGTGTAAAAGCAGCGAGATAGATGCAAGCAAATTCAGTCTTAGGCTGGGTATCGGAGACAATGCCACAGCAGAATACTTTCAACAGACAAATGAATAACTTCCCCTACCACAGCTTTGTGCAACTGTAAGTGAGAGTGTTGTTGCTCTTGGAAATGAAAATGCTATACTGCCCATTTTGCGGGTGGGAGCAGCTCTGTGCCTCCAGACCGGAGCTATTTTAGAATTCTTGATAATATCCAGACTGCTTCTGTAGCTGGAAATAGCATCAAGGTCTTTTGAGAAACAAATGTTTCGTACTGTAGGAAACACACAGGCTCAGACTAAGGAGAACTGTAGGCTTGATTCAGTCTTCTCAAATGACAGTCTACATCATGTACATAGGTAACACTACATTCCTTTTCACGTATGCTGCAGCACCAAGGTACGGACAAGATATTCCATGCCTGATTGTTCTGTTGTTTGGGGTTTTTTAACAGGCCTGTGCAAAGATTTTGCTTCCCTCTCTTGTCCCCGTGTGGCACCCGCTCTTATGCAAATGAAGTCGATCAGGTGAGTGTGATTGTGGTTTCCAGGAACTAGTTCTGCTGAGCTGGGGTTTTAAAATCCCTGAAGCCTGGTGACCAAATTCTTCTTTCCGATTTGCCAGAAAGACTTTGAGCTGGACCTCTCCAACATACTCCACATTCTTTCCTAGCACAGAGCTTCCATTGACGTAGCACGGTACATGCTGCTAAGGATGGAAATAAACTAGTGGTTTTTTTCTATTTTTGGAACTCAGCAGATGAAATCTTCCACCTTAGAGTGGAGGGAATTTGCATGACAAATTCTTAATAAAGCACTCTTTCTGGAGTATGGTTGTGTAAAGAGACGTAAATAAATTGCTGTGTCCTCACCTCTTGTTCTGGAGAGTGGCCCTCTTTAATGGCCCTTTCCTTGGAGGCACTAGCTTGCCAGGAACAGTACCAGACAAAAGGAAGGGGGATGTTTTGCCCTCTTGCCTGTCTTGTGGCACAGAACTCAGTGCTGTAGCAGGGCTAGAGCATGCATATCTTGCTCCATAAGCCTGGGACAGAGTCTCAGAGGAATTTGGATATGTCCCTTGCATCACTGCTGGGCTTCCAGTCCCTGTGTATGCTGGGGAAAGCCAAATTTCCAGTTTGTTAAAAGAGATGAGTTGGAATGAATTGCAAGTACTTATTACCTAATCCCACCCACAGCAGCACCTTGCTGCACGTGCACTTGTTGCTGCTGGAATGTCTGATACACCATGCAATTTTTAACCTGTCACTTAACTGCTGCCTCTCTTTGGGTTAGAGGAAGGGGTTTGGAGAAGGAAGGAAGTATACTTCTCCTATTTAAATTGTAAGTTGGAAAAATAAGACGACCAAAAAACAAACAAAAAGACTGATGACCAACTGGTCTTACTTTCAAATATTAAACCCCCTTGATTCTGCTTAGCTTTTAAAACCCAGCACTAGAGGGTTTACATGCTAGAGAGAGAAAGATGAGTGAGCAGTCAGTATGGTTAACCCATATCCTTTCTTCACTCAAGCTATCTTCCCCATGCCCTACCAGCTGCATGGCACAGAATAGTGGACTCCTGCCTGCTTTGAGCATATAGGAACAGTTCCTACTGAAGGGAAAACATTTCTTGGGAACTGTCTGGTATATTTTCAGATTTCAAGATGGATGTGAACTGCCAGAGAACAGCGGTTTGCTTGATCTCTTTGCCTTGTGAGCCTGTTGCCAGAGGTGCCAAACTTCTCTTTGTGTTGGGAGGACAGTGATCCTGCCTCACTGGAGTGAACTCAGTATGAAACCTTCATTTCTTGTCTTCAGGAGGCACTGGGTGGCAGTAGCTGGCAACGAGTGTGGAGAACGTCCCTGGAACGGAATGCTCCTGGCCAAGGACATGGTTTTGTTCTGTGCACTGCAAATCACTGATTTCAAATACTCAATTCCAGTGCGTTTTGTTCTGTTTTGTTTTGCAGATTGGCAGCAGAGCTGTGCTTATAACAGGTTGTGACTCAGGGTTTGGATTTGCCTTGGCCAAGCACCTGCATGCCAAAGGCTTCATTGTTTACGCTGGCTGCCTGCAAAAGGTAGGGGAAACAAAACCGGCATTCTTCACCCCTGGCACGTGCACAGACACATAGCAAATCCAATCTTCCCTCTCCACTCTGCACAGCTTTCTGCCAAGGAGAGGGAGGGTGGTTGGTAGCCCAAAGGGAAAGACATGGCTGCTTGAATTTCATTGAGCATAACCTGGTCTAGACCAGAACCAGGACTGAATGGTATCTAGGGAGGTTCTTATTAGAATCACAACATTGTGGTCTGTTCCATATCTGATGGACTGGAACCCCAAATCTAATTTTATATGCTTATCCATAAGCAAATTTTGGGATCATGTTGAGTCTGGACCTTTGGCCCTGCTCTCAGACTATATATATTTATGCAGGGTTTATTTTAATTGTGACATACACCAAGCCACCAGTGATTTTATGGCAAGTGGTATGAGCATATTTTTCTATATTGATGAGTACAGCCATGCCTCAGTCTGTATTGAGGGTCTCCTGAAATCGCTGTGAAGGCGGCAGAGTTCCACTAGTGCAAATGAGAGCAGAATCAGGCCACAAATAGCTTCATGACGCAGTCTTGATACACTCTCCAGGAGTGCCCTGTATGGCAGTCAGAGATGCCTGGTCATGGAGAATAGGAGAGAGCTTTAGCCTCTCTCTCCTTATGAAGGACTGCACTTTTTTAGCTGTATAGCCATTTCCAAACAGAAACAAACTTAGTCGTCGGGATATCCTGGGGTGGGTCGGTTATTTTGATCCTAATCTTTTAGCTCACTCATCACTATAAATGTATCTGGAATAGTTACAGTATTTAAAGAGAATTTGCCAGATGTTTTTAACGTTATCAGTACTCTTTCGGCTGTTAATTTTTCCATTATTACCAAGTTCTGCTTAAAATATTAGTTTCTTTCGGCTGCATTTTTTCAAAAGAGAAGTTGTGTTTTGATAGCTCTGTTCCTTGTGGTGTCTCAGCTTTGGGTCAAGGGTTTATTTGTTAATCTGGGCTCCCTCTACAGGCTTCACAGCAGAACAAGACACTTGTTATAAACTGCCTTTCAAAAGGTGTCAAGAAGAGAGAGGGTAGATGAGTACTTTTTTGGCAGATGTTTCTACTCAGCTTTTGTAACTGAAGATCGACGTTAGAGAATATAAGAACGTTGCAGACTTAAAAAACACTGTTTAGAATAATAGCCTGCGTCTGTGTTGACAGAAGCCAAAAATTTCAGAGCTGCAAGGTTACTTCTGGGTTTCACTTCCTCTGTCTGAGCTGCCAGAAAGACACGATTTTCAGTGAGCATGTCTTTAACTGTCACTGGAACCTCCCTTCCATTTTGCTGTCTTTGGTACTCATTCTACTGAATGCATGTTAGTGGAAAATCTTGGCCTCTGACAATTTCAGCATAAGGTGACATGCAGCAGCATGCCAGAACTCTTTTAGGCTTTGATCAATATTTGTTTCCTCGCCAAAAATCAGCAGAAAGCTTTGCTGTATCCCTGTGTAATTAAATATTGCTTCTTTAGCTGGACTCACATCCCATGTTCCAAAATCTGTGTGACTATGGCAAGACTGGTAACAGCAGTAGTCATCAGAAAAACACTGTAAAATGCCAAAGCTCCTTAGTTAACAGGTTGACCTCCTATGTGTCTTCAGGCCATATACTTTATGTATAGCTCTGTAGAACTAAAACAACCCCAGGAGACTGAGCTGATATCTCATTGTGCCACAGGTTTCCCTAGCAAAACCATAAGCAGAATTCTGATCAGAGTGTAATTATTGCTGGTGCTGATTTTAGGGGCAGAAAAAGCCTGTTGTCTTTTTAGATGATAGATGGAAGTGGAGGTAGAAATAAGAAGCATCATTTTTTGCTTGAGTGTATTTGACCTAGCCCTGACAGAGAGGAAATGACTATGAAACTTGAGTGTTATTTTCATGGGACGGTTTTTCACAGCACACCTGCACATCAGAAGCATACTCCAGCTTGGGGAGCTATCGTGTCCTCAGGGTATGCACTGTTCTTAGGAACGTCACATCCTTATTGCAGATTAAAAGTGTGCACGGTGCTGACTCTTCATCAGGAAAGGTTTCCTAGAGTGGCCATATCCTGAGCGCCTGTCTGTATTTTTACTGAAGGAAACATGAGAGAGGTGTTTAGAGTCACGAGTGAGGGGAGCCCAAGGATGGATCTGTGCTAACAGTGTGTTGTTTCACACACAGTTTCTTCCTAACATTTTCATTGGCAAATATATTCATGTGAGAGTTGTGTTGATGCTTCATTGCCAAAGGACAGTGGTAGACTGGATCCAGTGAACGATCACGCTGCAGCTGTCTTATTTTTCCTCTTTGGTTAATAGCTGGAGGAGCCAGCTGACACAAGATGAAGAAGGTATTTTTCCATCGGTATCTGTTACCAGTGGACATATGTGATGTTTGTCACGGCTGTCAGGAGTGTGGTGGAACCCCTGTTTGCTTTGCTTTGTGTGCTCAGGCCTGTTGGGGCTTGCAGGGGGATGAGAAGGCAGAGGTTATCTGAGCAAGCTGGCATGCAGGCCAGTTACTGTAGGGCTCAACCAGAGTGCTCAGAGCCACAGGGCATTACATACCACTTCAGGGACACACTGATAAAGATACAAGCTGAAGCCCATGGGCCCCAGAGGGCAACTGTGGAAAGAGGAAGATGAGGCAGCGGTGTTCTTTTTCAGTATGCAAGAGCTGGGTCCTCTTGCCATGGGGACAGCGGACCCTGGGACTGACAGCAGAGATGTACTGGTCTCTTGGCGTAGCATGAGAAGGTCCTTCCACTGCTGCATATGGGCCCAGGACAGGCTGCATCCCGTGCCAGGACAGCATTACACAATCGCAGGGTGCCTGACTTAAACACCACCCATCTACCCTTTCTGAAGAGCCAAGGGAATGGCCTTGTGGGTCTGGGTTAATGCCCAGAGTCCAACTCTTGGCAAGGATCCCAGCCCCAAGGGTCCCTGTCCAAGCACCCAGCTGTGTGTTGGGGGGAGGGCAGGAGGGATGTTGGCTTGCTGAGCCAACCCTGTAAGGGAGGAAGAAGAGCATGCTGTGAAGGTCCCGGTAGAGTTTACGAGGCCTCTGAGGCTGGTGTGTTGCTGTGGCCCAGAGATTTTGTAGCACCTTGCAGACCTGGGATTGGGGAAAGAAGCACCTTGGCCTTATTGTTCTTCCTCTTCCCTTTAGCCATATCTGGTGTGTCCAAGGGACTTGCATGCTTTCAGTTGCTGGTTCCCTATTGGCATTCCCACATGTGCCACTTGTATGCTTTTCAATGTTTTGCCATACACACTGGCTTTGGCACCACAGTGCTTTTGAGTGAGCAGCAAACTTAGCACAAAACTCTACTTTCAGTCACCATTAAAAGCAAACACCACTAAGCTGTGCATGGGACTTTTAACTGCTTCATTTTGTATGCGTTATGCTTCCGTGTGAAGAGAGTGCAGTAGATGCCTTCTCTTAAGGACAAACACTAACTGGTATTAACAGTCTGCAGCGGAATAAGGAAGGGTGGAGATGAAGACAGAGGAGACATCAGGTACTTAAATTAGTGAACTGCGAGCACAGCGGATAAGATGAGGAATGAGAGGAGCCAAGAGAAGGTGTTTTGGAAGACCAGGTGGCACAGAGACAGGGGGATGTACGACCACCCTCATGTAGTATCTAAAGTGTAATGTCTGAAGGGGACTCTCATCTGGGGGGGGCAAATAGGCAGCCTGGGTTCAGACTGCAGAGACAAGCACCATCTCATTGACAGCTGACTACTGACAGTCTCTAACAGGGAGCACCTGTGGCTTGAGGTGTTCAGAATGAGCTAATGTCATTCAGCTGTCATGAAACAACCCTGCCATGAAGAACTGACCTGTTCCAGGTCAGAGGAAAAAAAAAGCTATCTATCCAAAAAAGCCTTGTCTATCACACCTGCCTTGTAAAAGCTCAAGGAGTGAATGATGCTTGCCTGTTGATGCTGACACAGTGAGTGAGGCTACCTGGAAGGTTGGGTGATGGGGAAAGAAGAGCTGAGCAGCCGTCAGATGATCCTGTGGGACATGCTCCATGGCTAGCCTGTTAATGGGGAATAAAAGACTTCTAGTGAGGGATGGTGTTGAGGGGACAGAGGGTGTTTCTTACAGTAAAGACAGGGATGTTCCCGAAAAGTGATTATTTTCAGAGCTAGACCTCATCATCCTCTACAAGAGTACCCTGGAGTGGCCAGCACAGTCCAGTAGCTTATAACCATGGGAGTGATTCAGGGATGGTCCCAAACTCATATTAATATCCCATGTCTGTGTCGTGGAAGCACCATAGCCATGCTTCATCACTGTAAAGGGACTAGCCCTGGGCATGGCAGCCTGTTGCTAGCAGTGTCTAGCCCATGTGAAAGGTATCTCAGGGGTTAGCCACAGTTACATGGCTGGGCTGTGAGTGGATATGTGCATACTGAGGGAATCTGTTGTTCTGAGCTGAGAAAAAAGGTGTGGAAATGGGAAATGGGAGTGAGAAAAAGCTCATGGGGGGAGGCAGAGAAGAGAGCAAGATGCTGGAAAAGACTCCAGAGGGGAATTGCTAGCAGGCAAGCTGGCCATGCACCTGATGATCCGACTCCGTAGGAGTCTGTTGGAGGCAGTAGGTAGGTTTCCAGGCAGTGGGAGCTGTGTGCTGAAGGGAGAGAGCAGTGGGCAGGCAGTCTCTCTTCTAGGACTGTCACTCCCAGAGCTGGCAATGTGACTGAGAAGCACGTGCAACGTACATGTGCAGCCACTCACCGGCTATTTTATACCATACCCCTGCCAAGCTATTTGCTGTGTCCTGTATGCAAGCCAAAGTGAGGATGGCACCACATTCCCACCACTGCGGTAGTGGGACATAGCTTGATCTCAGGAGCTTGTACTGGGCAGAAGTTTCCTTGCTGGGGCAGATCCAGCTCTGGCTGCTTTCTTGGTGGTCAAAGCAGTTTGTGCCAGCTGACTTGGTGGCAGGGCTCGTGGTCAGATGGAGCTGCTCAAGGAATGGTGTTCTGCTGCAGGAGCAGCCCCATCTGTTCCACTTCCTCTTAGAGCTGCAGGACTGTCCTGATTATTCTGTGACTGCCCTGTGTACTCCCTTTTGCTTGATTTGATGGTCGCTATGCATTTGATCTTCTACACAAGCTCTTTGGCCAGATTCATAACAGCGCTTTCTTCCCCTTTAGGACAAGGGAGATGGTGGCTCCAAGGATCTGGACAACATGAACAGTGATCGAATGAGAACTGTCCAGCTCAATGTCTGTGACAGCAAAGAAGTGGACCGAGCAGTGGAGCAGGTGAATAGCAGTTTGGAGGACCCAGAGAAAGGTAGGTGCATGCAATGGGCCTTAAGGTCTCATAGGTGGCAGGAGCTCCCTCAGCTGGGCTCTGAGAGCGTTTTCAGGGAATATTTCAAAAGCTGAGTGTATGACTGAAGGGCACAAAGCTTTGAGGAGCAGCAGTGCAGAGCAAATGGTCTGTTTAAATGTTGTGTCATATCAGAAAGCAGCTTCCCACTTACGACAGCATCTACAAAGAAAACTGCTTTTTTCTCCTCTAGCTCCTATAGAGACATCAGCAGAAATCGGGGTGCTGTTCAAGGCCCTGGGATTAGTGCTTTATTCCTGTGACCTGAAGTTTATTATGGTGACTCCCTTTATGTTGTAAAACCTGGCCAGTGCCCAAAGACTGGGGATTTGCAATGGAAATGTCTCCCCCAAACTTTCAAAAGACAAAGGAAATGGAGAGGTTTTCCAAAGGATTTCCCATGAAGCCAGCTGAGTATCATTAGTGCCATTGCAGATATTACCATATATTACAGATTTCAGAGTTCAGGGGGTAGCTGTAACTGACTTTCTTAGCCTCCCTACTAATTCTGCTGAGGTGATGACAGTAAATTCTACTCCAGTACTGTGAAAATCCCAGTTGCTCCTGCATTCCTGAGACCTTTCCACCCTTTGGTGAACTACATTTTTCCCCTGAAGAACATCCACACTTCAACACATGAAGGTTGTTTAAAAGCAGAACAACCAGTAATGTTTTATTTTGGATTTTGCATAAACCTATTTGGTTTACTTTTATTTTTATCTAATTTTTATATGTGGATCTTCTATATAAATTAATTTTCTTCTATATAATTAATTTTCTAGCCCTGTATTCTCAAGCATAGGCCAGGATGAAGTTGCCTTTTCTGGGCTGCTACTGAGAACACAGGTCTGGACCCAGTCAGTCAACAGATAACAGTGAGTTTTTCTAAACAGCAGAGAGAAGCCATCTCAGACCTTTCTGGGTCTGTTTCCTGTGCAATTAGAATATTATATGAAGTGAGTTCATTTCATTCAAATTCCCTTTAAATCTTTCTTTTCATTGCCAAGTGAATTGGTAGCTTCAGTTGTTGCCATCTTGTTTGCAGCAGAATAAAAAGGGAGAGGCCATGGCGTGCGTGCCCACCCATGTCCACCCATGCCCACATCCCCCTTCCCAGCATTGCAGACATTCTCGTTCTTAGGGTGACACAAGGGATTTTACTTTGAAAGAATTACTGGTTTGTTTCTTACAAGGTCTTTCCTATTCTTATTATTTGCATTTAGAGACTATATTCTGCTTCTTTTAAAAGACCACAACAGATAAAAAGAGAATGGCAAGGAGAATAGCTTAGACAAGTTCTCTGTTTGCTGTCTCAGAACTTCCTGGGAAGCCTTATTCACAGTACTTTGTGGCTGCAGTGTTGGGCAGTACAGGCAGATCCTGACTGTGGTTATATTTGCTCAGGAGACTGAGGTTCGCTCTGGACTCTCTTCTGTCTGGCTTTCATCTTTAAAGGACTTAATGAAAAGCTCTGTTCTGTGGTTCCATAATCTATTAGCAGGGCCTTTTCCAAGCTGCTCTCATTGACGTCCCAGAGGGAAAGCTTTCTGCTTGATTTTGTCTTCCAGGGCTCTGGGGGCTGGTTAACAACGCTGGGATCTCCACATTCGGGGAAGTAGAGTTCACCAGCATGGACACCTACATGGAGGTAGCTGAAGTGAATCTGTGGGGGACTGTGCGAACCACCAAGGCTTTCCTTCCACTCATCCGGAGGTCAAAGGGTGAGTGATCTCCTCTGGACTGGCACTCCCTGGAGCAGGCCCCCATCCTGCCCCATGTCTTGCTGTGTTAGAGGCCAAAAGGTCTATTAAGCTTCTCTCTGCACCATTGGCCACCTTCATACCTTTACAGACAGAATGTGACCCACAGCATACACACAAATGACAGATTTCCTAATCACTCTGAGTTATGCAGCAAGGCAGCAGTCCTGAAAACGAGTTATGATTTCTCTTTCCCATCTGTGCTGCCTTCTCCTGCAACATCTCCTGCAAGATCTAATCCGTCATACCTTCTTTTACCTATTCAGAAGCTGCAGCTCACCATAAATTCCAGTGCCAGCAGCAATCCTTCCCTCTATACAAAAACCAGCTGTGCCAGTGCTGGGCAGGGTAGGCAGCAGCAGTGTGCTGACATGCATCTTGCAGGGAAGTTGTCAGCTGTACGCTGTGTTACTTTGGGAGCTTGTAACGTATGAGAGGTGGGGTTTGTACAGGAAAGGAACACAGACCTGGAGCTCACAAAAGCTTTCCTGTACTGGGGTCAAGTACCTGACTAAAGGAGAATATTTTTTTACTCTTGAGGCATCCACAGACATAAACAATGTTGGTTTCGTAGTCCTGTGCTGCAGACCTGGGCTGTTTGTGGCCCAGGGAGCATTTGTTACACCATGGAAAGGTATCCACTTCTGTGGTCAAAGTTTCTCTTTCTAACCCAACTCAGCAATGAGCACTGATGGACAGTGCAGAGAACTGCAACCTCTGATTAGACTGCAGCATCCACAATCTCCTACCAGCAGTCTCCCCAGCCAAAATGGATGGCTTCTGGAGAGGAGAAAGGCCCCAGCTCTGTGCCTGGAGCCATAATCCAGCTGTCACACAGAAAAGGGTGCAGTGGACTTAGACTGCTCTGCCGTTTCTGGTGCAGGAGCAATCCATTCTCTTTTAAGAGGCAGGTACTATAAGCCACCATTGGGCTCCTAGATTTTGTGCGTTTGACTTGCAAATAAACAAGCTCAGCCTTGGTGCCAGAGGCTTTCTCTGCTGCAGCTTCCTCTTGTCTGGGCTCAGCCCTGATGGCTACTGAGCAATCCTGTTTCCCACCCTGCAGGTTCTGTCCAGCGTCTTCTGTGTTCCCCGTAGTGCTGAGCTTTGTGTGTCACCGTGAGCCTGTGCCCTCAGGTATAACGAGCCAGGGAGCACAAGCAATGGGCTTGTTCTCCTGCCTGAAGGCCATTGCATAGGACAGCAATGCTCAGATAGAGCCACCAGCAGGTCTGCCAGGCAGCCCTTACAGATATGCAGTGGGTGGGTTCAGGAATCTGTTGGGTGGTATGTGTCAGGTATCTGCGTTGGATCAGGTACCACGGCTCAGCTGTGCTTTGTCTGGCCTCTGCCTAGGTCGTGTGGTGAACATCAGTAGCATGATGGGTCGGATGGGCAGTCCTGCCCGGTCACCATACTGCATCACCAAGTTTGGCGTGGAAGCCTTCTCTGACTGCCTGCGGTACGAAATGCAGCCCCAGGGAGTAATGGTCAGCATCGTGGAGCCTGGCAATTTCATAGCTGCCACCAACCTGTACAGCCCCGAGCGAATCAAGGCCATAGCTGACAAAATGTGGGACGAGCTCCCTGAGATAGTGCGCAAAGACTATGGCAGGAAATACTTTGACGAGCAGGTCAGCAAGATGGAGACATACTGCAACAGCGGCTCAACAGACACCTCGCCAGTCATCGAAAGCGTCGCCCATGCGCTCACCTCCACGACCCCCTACACCCGCTACCACCCCATGGATTACTACTGGTGGCTGCGCATGCAGATCATGACGCACATGCCTGCTGCCATTTCCGATCGGCTCTATGTCTATTGAAGCCTCATGCTCCTAGGCTACCCAGGTGGGAAATTTGTTTTACAGAGAGCATTGTACACACTTCCCATTAGTCATTTTAAAATTTTTCTAACCTCATTTCAGAGTACTGTATTTTAGCTCTAAAGGGTTCATTTAAACATCTGACATAACCTAAAGGGCAGTAATTTGCAAGGGATGCTTCATAGGCAGGAATACATTATGTTTGTGCAGGGACATTGATTCTTTGCTATTTATTTCATGTAATCTTTTTTCTTTTTCACCTCAAGTGTCAAGTTAAAATCATTATTTAAACTGTAATTGCTCTGAAGTGTTTTCAGAATAATTTCTGCTGATGGCTGAACACAATCTTCACAATTCCTGCCTAGGATGCAGCCTTCACACCATAAAACAGAGGCCCTCCATTCTGTAACGGCAAACCACTGCCTCCTGATGACAAAGAGTGTCCAACAGACTTTTCCAGGCCTGGTCACAGTAGCCCAAGGCAGAGCAGAGACTTCATTAATTTGGGGATCAGAACTCAAAATGCTCGAGGTGCTGAAACTGAGCAACTGACCCTGTCCCTTTCTCTCAGAATTATACTGATGAAACCTTAGAGAAAAGGAACCAGTCTGCTTTTCTTGCATGCTTTCTTGCAAAGGAGTTCAACAATCCAGGGACTCAATCCTGCAGACCTTTCCCACAGGAGTTTCTTACTCATGAGCATTCCCATGAGTGTGAGCAGCTTTACGCACAGGACTGCAGGCGTCAGGATTGGCCTGTAGTCACATTTCTCTTCTCTTTAACAGTAATTGAACATCAGCTCCAGACTTAGTTTGGAGAAGAGTTTCACTCCAGCTCCTATAATTTGTGAGGATCACCGCTGAGCAGAGGGAATCAGGGAGGGTTATAGTCACACCAGTGAATGCCGTTCTTACCAGGGACCTCAGAGTTACACCGAAGTATTTGTACAGCACCTTGCACAGAAGGGCCTTAACCCTGACCAGGGCCTCTAGGCACTATTGCAATGCAGGTGATGATAACAATAATAACTTTCACTGAAGGAGTCACTGAGCTGAAATACATCTAATGTGATATAAATCTAACAGAACGTCCATAACAATAAAGTTAACTTTAGGAGCAGTTTCATTTTCATGGTGGTTGTTTACATGTCTGAGAAATATTTGTTTTGTACTGTAAGAAAAGAAAAGAAAAAAACCATAAAAGATCCTTTCATGGGAAAATGCAGAAAGAGTTAATTTTTTTTAAGCTTGAAAGGCAAAAAACAAACAAGTAATTAAAATACCATTGTTAGCAAAGTTAAAGAGAAGGGATCTCACATGCTCTAGTAACATACCGTGACATGATCAAACTCCTTTGGCTTAATAAATGTATACATGAATGGTAACAAAATTCAGAGGCTCCCTCTCTTTGTTTTTTAATATTTAAGGTGAAAAGCTCACATTCATTAGTGGTGTTTTTTTTAATTTGGTGAGGTTCATGCCTGTTACGCGTACACACTGCATTTGGAGGCTGATTTGCAGTCTTGGGTCTTAGATGCCCATGTTGGGTAGTGCAAGACTCCTATAGGAGTACCAGATGTATCCTGCATCTCGTGACAAATATGCCTAACCCCTGGGCTCTGTGTATTCACAGCTCTTAAACCTGCATCTGTACCGGACTCCCCCAGATTGCAAAGGATTATTATGGATTACTCCCAGGGAGTGGGAAGAGAAACTGTGCTCTGAAGAGGGGAGGGGGATGGCAGTGATTCAGCAGGGCAGGCACACAGCAGGTCACTGACAGACCCAAAGTAAAACCCTGGGAAAGACTTGCTGGCTTTGTGATCTTCTCCAGAGTCCTACCAGTG
Source organism: Balaeniceps rex (assembly GCA_013401315.1). NCBI lineage: Eukaryota > Metazoa > Chordata > Aves > Pelecaniformes > Balaenicipitidae > Balaeniceps > Balaeniceps rex. The sequence continues at coordinate 64,211 of VYZW01058620.1, read as the reverse complement.
ATAGCTGCATCTTGTGGTGCAGGGAGGAGTATTGCCTTATTTTCCAATAAGTGGACTTCTCCCTGGGACAAAATGTAACAGTATGAACCACAAGAGACCCAGCAGGCACAGGGACTAACTTGCAATGCAGAGCAAAGCACCTGGATGACAATATTTGCTGCAGATGACACAGCAGAAAGAGAAAAGCCTTTACAAGAAAAGTTCTTGTAGTCTAAAAATTTAGCCGCAAGATGCTAAGTAACACAAAAAATCATGTAATTCCACTTGGAATGCAAGGTCCCAATTTTACACATACTGCTGGGTTTTAATACAGACATCAGTGAAGTTAGATACGGAAAAGACTGAGTGCGCAGCTGAGTTCTCTCAGTTTAGCTCAGAGACCCCTAAGAGCAAATGTAGCAGACGTTTAACAGTACCATGTTCATTCCCAGCCAGAAAGATAAAGCCAAAACATGGTAACTGCGCTCACGTCTACACAACATCTCTTCTGGAGGCTTCTGAACCTTTTCACATGAGGTGCCCGCAGGGAGCTCTGAAGCCATGCCACTGCTCCGGGACCGGAGGAGACGTGACAGTACTGCTGCCCTGCAGCGTGATTCACAGGGGACCCTGTGGCCAGATACAATGGTCAGGATGCTCCTGTGCATCACAGCCTTTCCTAGGCTTCTGTGCGAGTTTTCCTGACGCTGGGAGAGTTTGGTAGCAGATTCGTGGTCGGGGGGCAGCAAGCTGTCTAGTTTTCCTTCTGGGATCTTGGCAATCCCACAGTTTCAGGGTTTGCCCTGAGAAGCGCGTTAAAAGCTAATCCTCTCTGGTTTTGCATGACTGTCCTTGCGACTCAGTGCACTCTAGGTCCTGCCTGCATGGTGCCACCGCAGTTCCTGGAATAGCTTCAGCCCACTAAGTTTATTAGAAAATTAAAAAGAACAAAAGCATACCAAAAGAGGACTTGGACAGCCACCTGCTCCTCTGCACCCCCCGAGCTGCCTCAGTGGGAGCTTCTGCCCCTTTGGGAGGAGCTGGGCAGCCTGGAGGGGTCAGTTTGCAGCGGTGCCCACCCCTGGGCTCTAGTGTGATCCCAGCTGGCTGGAGGGAGGGCGCTCTCTTCCCAAATTTCTTGCCAAGCAAACACCGTTGGCAATGATGCAACAGGTCTCACTGTGCAGCATCCCTTGGGCAATCTGGAGTTAAAAATAACTTTCCCTGGTGTGGTGGGAGGCAGCAGAGATAGGGTAGTTTTAACTACAGCTCTTACATCTTGTTCTGAGCCTTAACGTGGAAATCATGAAGTCCTACCCACTTCAGAACTTTTTGCTCGTAGTGATGAGGGTGGTGAATGCTGCTTTTGAGACCAGCAGTTAGTGACCCTTTATTGCTACATTGTCTGGATGAAGTGCAGGGATTTCCCAGTAAAACAGAAAATCATCTCACCGCCAGGAAGTCGCAGAGGTTTAGGAGAGCTGGTCCCATGCCCGTGCCTCACTCCTGTGTCCCAGCAGAGGTCTGGCCCAGGCTCCCCCCTGGGTGGACATCTCAGCCCTGTGAGTCTGCTGAGACATGGTCCTGGGCTGGCAGTTCAGAAACAGGACTGCTCTGGATGCAGGAAAGAGGAAGGGACCACTTTGGTTCAGGCAGCGTTAAATTGCTGAGTGCAGGGTACCTGCCCCAACTGAATTAGGTATAACAATTAAATAGATACTGAATTAAATATACGAGTGGCTGAGTTGCTGAGCCACAAAGTCAGATCCCTGTCTATACTGAGACTGGACTGAAGCCAAGGGGCCTTGCTCTGAAGCGTATGTGCAGCTGCTGGCACTTCGGGAACTATGGCTTTGAAAAGAAAATATCTTTCCAGCAAACAAGAAGGGAATCGTATGCATAACTCACAGAAGATCTGATGACACCTCCCTGGGGAGATGCCACTCAGGAACACAGCACTGGTTTCTCTTCCCTCTTTCCCAACAGTGATGTAGGGCTTGCCGTGCAGCCATGGGTTGCTGCAGACTTACACTGTTGTTTCCCCGTGCGAGATGGAGCATCAGCTTGGTACTACCAAAGCAGCGAGTGGCAGGCGGCGGCAGCACCTCACAAGGGAGGGGTTCAGCCTCACCGCAAATGAGTGCAAGAAGAGGAAGATGCCAGGGCAGGAGCAGCCCATGCACCCATCACATGGATGGCAGGTAGCGCTGGCTGTGCCACCCCTTGCCCGTGTCGCCAGCTGTCACCTGGACATCACAGCCCTCGCTGGGAAGTGGGTGAAAGGGATGCTGTGAATGTGCCCTAATTTTGGCAGTCAGCTGGGGTAGCGCATGGTTCGACAGCTGGACAGACTGACTGCCTGGACCAGGCTCACCGTCACCCCCTGCCAGCAGAGCGGTCAGGGTGGCAATGGCAGCGATGGCAAACACGGGAGTCCCAGCTTGGCCTATGTTACTGGGGACTTCCACCCACGACCACGCAGAGAAGGACGTGCAGTGGCACAGATGCCATTCTGCAGCAACCCTGCAACCAGTGAGGGACAAGTGGAGGCAGTTGTCTACAACCTTCTACCTTCCAAAGGGCCCCAGGACTTCAGGACTGCCTGGAAAATCGCAAATCAGGCTGCTCTGCTCCCGTAGGCAGAAGGCAGCTCACTGCGGTCTGCGAGAAGCGTAGGGGCGAGGAGTCTGGCTAAGATGTAGGTTGCTATCTTAAAATAATTTTTGCTAACACAGTGTTTTGTTTGCTACTGAGTGTGGTTATTCAAAGATGCCTTGTCGTCAGCATCTGTCCCCAGTCACAAATGTCCTTCTGGGACTCTACCACCATAATGAACTGAACGAAGGACTGGACCTGGCTGCAGGCTCCTCCAGTCGTCCTCTCCCCTCCCTTCCCTAGTACCAGGTTGTGTAGGTATTTGTGTGATATGGAACAGCTTTAGCAGAAAAGATTGGGAGACCAGTCCTCACCCACCACATGAGTCCTGGGGAAGCAGAGCTCTCCCGAGGTAGGGGCACTCCGGTTTCACAGCCATGCAGCCAGTGGGTCATCCCACCCGCAAACCAGTTGGGATCAGACCATGGTGCTGAGGAGCTGTGCCCTGGGAACCACGGCCTCGCTGCAGCCACCCCAGACACGTGCAGCCCTCAGCGGGGACTTCGGCCCGTCCTCCCTTTGCATTTCTGGCAAGCTTCAATGCTATTTGCTCCCCTCACTGCTTACCTCTCCATCAGCATATGGGGCCGGGCACTGACAAGGGGTCACACCTTTCCCAAGGGAAAAGAGGACACAGAAGACTAAAATCCCCCTCCTGGGCTTACGGAGGTATTCATCCTTGAGCACAACCTTACTTTATTTTCCAGCCAGAATTGCAAGTTGGGAAGTAACAGGAACCTGCTCTCCCCCTCCCCGAATACCCACACACCAAACCCCCAGGAAGCTCCTTGCCGGAGCTGGGGGTGAAAGTGTAAATGTTCCCGTCATCATTTCTCCCTTGGCTGTGAATGTCAGAGCAGTCGCATAAAAAATGCGGTAATATCCAGAGCAATCACTGCAGTGGTATTTCTGACTTTGCCTGGAGCAGGATGGACCATAAATCTTGCAAGATAACATGTTGCCACAGAGACTTCCAGCCAGTTTTTCAGGCCTTAGGAGTCTGAATGCTGCCGGCACATCTGAACCAGCCCACCCAGGGCTGGGCATTGCTAGTGCAGAAAGCAGCAGGTTTCTGTTGTACCCTTGAACACAGGGTGAGTATTCACTGCTTCCCCTGTCATGAGATCTTAGAGGTGTTGTGGGAAACCTTACCAGGATTCAATCCACAATGTGGTGAAATTGGGGTATCTGTTGTCGCGAGACTGAAAGTATAACTGGTCTGAAGGAGAGACCAGGAAAAATCACAAAGATTGGTTCAACAGAAGCTTTGGGTTATTGTCATTGATGTGTCACCTCTGGATCTACAATGAGTTTAAAAATGCTGAGAAAGATCTTACTCCCTGATGGATCATCAGGACCTGACCAGCTCCACCTGGGATCCCCTGCCCTGCCCATGGCCCAGGATCCCATTTTAGCCCCACCTGGGGCTGCCTATCTCTGCTGCAGTGGTCCTATAGGATGGTGGTCTTCAGCTTTGCTCTGCTGGGCTGGATTGACCCCTGCCCATGCTCCTGCTCAGGGGAATAGCAGTGCCCAGGGTGAGAGATGGATCTGCCCTAGTGCTGCTCTCACTCAGCCTGCTGCACCTGGGAATAATCCTGGTGGGATTGGGAGGTCACCCCCTGCCTCCTTGTCCTGCTTCTGCTTCCGGATGCTGCTGCTTCTCGCTGCTGAGAGGTCCCTGCTGTCTCGCAGTGTGTGGGCACTCAGCAGAGGGTGCTGGATCAGCAGGAGCGGAGGGAGCTGCTTGCCTCTGGCTTGCCAGCACTTCTTCTGAAGCTCCTCTGGATGCCACTCTGCTCCCTGCCTCTCTGAGCCTGCTCCACAGGGATTAGCCACGCTTGGCAGAGACCTTTGCAGGTGAGGGAATTGCCCTCCACCCCACAGAGACAGGGATTTGCATTCCCTTTGCTGACCTGTGGGCCAGCTCTGCCTCTCTGTGTTACTTATGAGTTTTCTGTAGCACCAAATCCCTCAGCAAGGAGCAAGGTGCTGTTCTTCCAGCTCTCCTGCAGTGGAGCAGTGCTTCTCACCAGCAACACCACTGGCAGGCCTGGAAAGCGGGGGCTCTGCGCAGGACAGAGGGGGCCAAACCCCTGGCATGGCACAGCCCAGCCCTGCTTGTGCTGCTGCCGCCCAGGCAGCACCTCCCAGGGATGCAACCCTTCCTCCTCATCCCTCACTTCCTTCTGAACCCTTCCTTTGTTTCTCAGCTCCTGGGAGATCCCTCAGGTTAATAGCTCTGCTGGATCAATACACTTCCAGCTGTGCTCTGGCACTAATTGGCAAGGGGCTTGGGGCGAATGTCCCCAGGGGGGGCAGCGAGTGGCTCCCAGGCTCCTCTCGGCAGCGGCCGCGTCTTTGTCACGGTGCGTGTGGCTTTGTGTCAGGCCAGGCTGCCATCGCTCTGCGTTGAGGGGCTTGCCAGCGCGGGGGTACCTGGAGCGTGGGAAGTCCTGGCAGGCACAGGTGGGCTCCTCCGCACGGGGTGATGTGGTCAGGGCTGGGGATTTGGTGGCCCAGAGGGTGACTGAAGGAGCAGTGGCACCCCTGTGTTTTGCAGTGCCCCAGGGCTCTGGGGGTGCCCAATCTGCATTTTGGTGGTAAAGAGGAGACAGAAATGCACAAGGCCTTTTGAAAGCTTTTGCTCAGCTGTAGTTTGCCATCCAAAATAGTTTCTGTGCCTGGGGGACAGCGACCCATCCCTGGCTGAGCTCTATGAACATTCTGCACCAAAACCCAGGGATGCACCCACAGCCAGAGCTGGTGGCCCCTGCGCTGGGGAAGGTCAGCCGCTGGCAGGGACATCAAGAGTACCTCAGGAGGCTGGTAGACTTTTTTTCCCCTGTTGTTCCTTAAAGCAAGTTTCCCTTACAGACTGGGCTGGGCCAGCGCCACGGTGCCGACGGGAGGTGTGGGTGGGTGTGCGTGCAGTGGGGGCAGCACGGCACAAGGATGCTGCGGGGTGAGACAGTCACACAGGGATGTGGGTGCCACGGGGGACAGTGGGGCATCTTGGGGATGCCACGGGGGCATGGGGCAGCCTGCCACAGGATGGGTGCGAGTGTGCGTGGCTGAACAGCGACTCGCTGTGTGCTCCTAAGGGGTTTGGAAATCTGAAGCAGCCCTGCCTGCGGCCCAGCCGGCAGTGGCAGGGAGCAGGCTCAACCCGAGAACAGCTTTCCCATGTGCAGCGTTTAACCCTGGCCGGAGCAGCCCTAGGAAGCTCTGGGCCCACACCGCACTCATGCCAGAGCCTCCTGCCCCCACGCTGTCAGAAGTCACTTGGCTCTAACCCGCTGCCGAAAACAACGCAGCGCTACGACCTGCGCAGCTTTGCTGCACCGCTTCCAGCTGGCTCCTGCCCCGGCTGCCACAGGAGGGCTGTGGGGTGGTGGGTGGGAGGATGGGCTGTCCCCACGGTGCTGGCTCCGGATTGAAACTCCCAGGGCCCTTCCAGCCACCTGCCATCTGCACGCAGCGGGGAGCTGGCGGGGCATCCCCGGCTCCTGGGGTGAGCATGCAGCGAAGCCCCTCTTGTGTGTCAGTTTGGCCCCCCTGTGTGGCGGAGGTTGTGGGAATCAGGTAGGCAGATACCTGGGCTCCTTGGCGCTAAGCGTTAAGCCATTGGTCATCCCCATCTTCTGTGCAGCCCAAGGGGTGTTTTAGCTTGTCTGCAAGCCCAGGCACTCCCTGGAGCCCCAGTACGTGGTTCCTTACAGTTGTGCTGTTCCCTGCAGTCCCCCCACGGATGCGATGGGTGTTGGTGCTGTGGCCCAGCTGGGTGCCACAAGCACTGGGTGTCCCGAGCACTGGGTGGAGGTGAGCAACTGTCCCCAGGCCCTGAAAAGGTCCCTTTCAGCCCTGGCAGATGAGAACAAGGGGCGACACATCTGCCAGCGGCGATTCAGCCGCCAGCACAAAGCGCAGACAGAGCTGAGCCACGCGCCGGTGCTGCCGGCCATGCACAGGCTGGTACCGCAACACCAGGATGAGCCCCAGCCACCGCCTGCCACCCTGAAAGGCTCTTTGTGGTCCTGGCTGCTGTGGCTGGACCCCGCACCACCCATTTCCGCTGCCGGTCCCCTGCTTGCAGCAGAATCCTGCGCACGGATGCTTTTGTGACTTTCTGACCCTCTGCCGTCATGCTCTGGTTTGCACCTTAACTGAAACCCATGCCGAAATCCTCCAGAAATCACTGAGAGTGAAGAGTGGAGCACCAGCAACGTGCGTTGTTTTGGGCTTGCTCTAGATATGGCCACTCTCGAGCTGTGCTGGGCAGAAGACCTCGTGTGCCGGTGTCTGGGGTGTGATGCTCTCCCCGGACGTGCATCCTATCCAAACACCACACGTCCCATGTGGTGCTGAGGGTCACCGGCTCCATTCCCTAACAAAGACCCGTTCCAGAGCCGCTCGTGTTGCCCTGAGGTCTGCATCCAGGAGCTAACCTGCCCCTGGGCACACGCTTGCACACAGCTCTGCCCAGCAGCACTGGAGCTTTGCTTTGCTTTGCTGTTCTGTTTGGCCTTCCATGGGATGGAGGATCAGCTGCTAATGCTGTTACTTGTGAGGAAACGGGGCCTTAGGTGGTCCTAGGCTGGGCTCAGTGGTGTGGTGTGCCTGGCACGTGCAGGGGATCGCACCAGGGAAGCAGAAGCGGGGCAGATGTCCTGGTATCTGAGAATAACACTGGGCATTTTTCTTTCCCATTCCAGGGAAATGTTGTTGCCCTGGAGGACAGCATCTTCTGACTGCTGTTTGCTCTCCTCTATAATTCTTTAGGAAAAAATCCAGGCATGCTATCTCCATTCCAGAGATGGAAAAAATGCGCCCAAATTCCCAGCCCAGCTGATAGCCAGGCCTCTGAGGAGGCAGGACACATGATACAGCCCTTGAGCTTGGCATCTCTGGGGGGTGCCCGCCAGGCTGAGCTCCTGCTCCTGGAAAACTCAGCTCTGGTGCTGCCTCCCTCCCAGCCAGTGGAGATGGGACTGTCGAGATTGCTGAGATCTTTGAAATGTGCTTTTTGACAGGATTCATCCTGGTTTTATACTGCAGAGAGAAAGGGAATCCACAAGGAATTACCCAGGGGCCTGTAGATGTCTGTTAGACCAGAGCGAGGATGAAAGCAGATGAGCTTTTTTTAGGACTCGGCTGAAATGCTCTTTAAGATCCACTCTCAGCAGTGCTTTGAGCTGAGCTGGTGGCTTTGATCCCGAGTGCAGTGGGAGAGCTCCCAGAGCTCCTGTAGCGCTGCAGCGGCGAGCAGCGGGCAGGCAGGAGATTTTGAGCTAATAACAGCATTCCCAAAGCGATCGCAACTGTTTTGGAGGATTTCTGTAAGCAAAGGTAGCAAACTGGATTTTTTAGCCAGCTGGTAACCAGGTGGCGGCTGTGTCTTAAGCTGTAACTGCACCAGTGTGCATCGCACCACCACGGCAGAATTTTTAAAACATCACATGCCTTAAAAGACCTAATTTTGGAGGCAGTATGAGTGCTGTCAGTGGCAAAACCTACTGAAGCTTCTGCAGCAGCAGCAGCCCCTGAGCAGCCAGGGGGAAATGCAGGCATGGCTGCTTGGAGATGCTCCCCCCAGCCAGGGGGTCTGTGCCCCTGGGGACAAGCTGTGGGTCACCTAGCTTGGGCTGTGACCCCTCTGACAGCTGGATCCTCGTCACCCTCCCACCCTTTCAGGATCAGCCCTTTTCCACCCTGATTACAGGCCTGGCTGGAAATGCAGACGACTCATGGTTTCGGTGTGAGTCACAGGAGGTTTGGTGGCTTTTCTCTCCTTGCAGCTCCCGGCTCTTGGGGCTGAAGCGGTTAGCTGGCAGCGTCAGCCTCCTCGCCCTGAGGAAGCAGATCTGCAGCCCCTGTACTCGTGGAGAGAAGTTTGGATGTGTCCTGAGCAGGCTCAGGTGGAGCAAGTAAGAGCTCCAAGTGTTATTTTGAGGACCTTTCCTCTTTTTGGGGAAAAGAGACACCTGAGGTGGGTGGTGGAGAGGCTGGGCTTCCCGGGGACCCCTGGTATGGGGGGATCTGCCTCTGGGGGCCGGGGCTTGGTGCCTGCCATGCTCCCTCTCCCAGCCCCAAGGCAGACAGAGCCGCTCGCCTCTCCCTGGGGAGCGTAGGGACCTGCCAAACTTGCTCCCCTCTGCCGGCAGGAGTTCCTGCCATGCCGGGTTTGCAGGGAGAGGCGGGTTTTTAATTAAGCAGGCTGTTACAGCTGGGGGACACAGACAAGTGCTTGGGTAGGAAAGCCCTTCCTTGTGTCTGTTGGTTGGGCCAGTGCAGGACCTCAGCTCTCCCTGCAAGCATTGTCTTGCACGTTGGGGACAGAAGCAGCAGTTCTGGTATGCAGAGTGTTGCCCAGAGGTCATGTAACATCTGGGAGGTGAGGGGAAGCCTGACTGGGCTGCAGTCATAAAGCACTTCAGAGAGGAAATGTCTTATCTGTGTGATATGTGCCGCTGCCTTTTATTTGGTGTGCTGTGTTTGGCGAGAGCGTGGTGCCACGCCAAGGCGGGGACCCGCAGCTCGGTCCCCCCGCACGCAGGCACTGCTGTCAGACGTGTCCTCCGCTCCCCGGTCTCTTAAGCCAAGTGCCCGGCCAGCCACGCGTTTGAGCACCCAGCGCCCGCAGGGCTGGGATGGGTCCTGGTGCTCCCGCAGAGCAGCTGCGCTGGACGGGCTCTCCTACACGGTTTGCTCGGCTACCACTGCGTCTGGGCCCCACAGTGTTTGCAGCATCTTCCAGGTCTGCAGCAGACAGTGGCCGTGCAGCAGTCCAGATGTCCCCCCATCCTCTGCTTTGTAACCCTCCCTGTTTTCCTCTGCCCATCACCCTGCTGCAAGCCTCCTCCCTGGGCCGGAGCCCTGCAGGGCTGGGCACCTTGGGCTCAGCTGGCTCTCCTGAGCTCCCTGCTCAGACTCCTGCCACCGCCACCAAGGCTTCTGCATGCTCCAAGACTGTTCCCAGCCTTCAAAAATGCTGATAATACCCCTTAGTACTCAAAGGCTGGAAGAGGCTTGCAGCAGCTGTAAACTGTGGGAGCTGTCTTTTGTGTAAAACATTATTATTTTATTTTGTTTTTACTAAAAATAGCTTGGAAATGCTGTCAATTAATAGCTACGGAAACACATCCTGAAGCAATATGAAATATCTCAGGGTGACCCTCTGCAATGGGCACCACTGATGTCCTGCCTGGGAGCCCAATGACCCCAGCACCACTTCTCCAGCTTCAGCACCGGTTTGTAATGTCAACATAACCCTCTGGTATAATAGCAGCCCTGTCATTTATGCTTACTTATCAGTCTATTTATAATATCTCTAAGCAAGCCCATTATTTATTGGGATAAAATTGGCTATCCAAAGAGGCTGAAGTCTGCACAGAGTCAGGAGGAACACAAATACTCATTTTCTAATTCTGACACTATAAGCCTCCCAAAGGCGAAGGCTGTCAGTACTATTAGCAGACATTACTGCGCAACGGGAAGACAATTACTATGAGAGAACCGCTTCTCCCGGGCTTAATGATTCACCAGCACATGTCAGTGCCATTAATCCCCAAAGGAGCGGGGGCAGGTGGCCTCATGAACATGCTATTCCCCGCTCGAGCGTTGTGGCAATGCTGCTGATGCCGTAGAGAGGTTCTCCCCTTCTCTGGGCATCTCAGAAAATACTCTGAGAGGGTGCAGGGCTGCTCTGCAGCTCTCGGGGGCTGGGCACTTGGGCTGGACCATGCTTTGGGCTTTTCCAGTGATAGCTGTTACGCTGCAATGGGAATCCTTGCTCAGCTGGTGGGGTCTTTGCTGTTGAGCAAAGACTGTTGTTGCAGCAACAGCCATTCCATGCAGAGTCAGGAGAGCAGCTCAGCACATTCACTCACCTTTTAGGTGTTCAGGAAGCTCCTAGGCCCTCTGTTGTTCCCCACAGGAGAGATCACAGCTAGGCTTCGTGGACAAAGCATCTCGAGCCCTCTCCTAACGGCAGCGCTGGCTGCGTCGCAGCCCCTGTGTTGGCTGTCGGGCTCTGCTGGGGCAGTGCCTGGGGATGCTCCTCTCTGCCTTCGTGGCCGTGGGGCACCCCGGCTATGGCAGCCGGGTCCTGCACAGGGCTGTTCTGTGCCGGCTGGTCCAACGTGCACAACGCAAACTGGCGTGGGCTGTGCAGTAGTCACTTTGTAACGCAAAGGCTGCCTGCAGAGCTCCCTCTGCTCCTCAGCAACACTCTCAAACTCCTGTACCTTATATTGTATGGTTTGTATGAAACCATAGGTGATGTCTGAGCACGATTAAAGGTATGATGATACACAGAGGAGCTTACACTGGGGCTGCAAACTAAAGAGATTCTCCTTCCCAGCAAAGGCTTGTACGATGGATTTACTGACTGCCTTTGCAGAGGGAAGGTTTATATGAAAAAATAAATAAAAGGCCTTTTTTCCCCCAAGCTTGAAAAGCCTGGTAAAAATCTGTGTTCATTTGTTATTTATTGCCACAAAATATTTATCTAACAGTTGTAATCACTGCTAGTACCTCCAATGTGTCTTAAAGCTTAATTGCCTGAACTTTTCTGTTAGCAATGAGATAATGCAATGACCTTCTTGCATCAACAATTAATTTATCTCATAGCAGCTTGTGGCACCTGCTGCCTCCTCCTTCAGCTCCCTGTGCTCAGGAAAGGCCGTTTGCTGGCTGTGCCGCACTCCTGCGAGCCTCCGCGAGGCACGGCACGTACAGCGGAGCTGCGGCGTGGGTGGTGATGGAGGTGAGGAAACCTGGGGGAGGAGTGGCTGTGGGGACCAGGAAGGCAAGCGGTGACACAGGAGAGACAAATACAAAGAGTTAAACCAGCACAAATCCTTCTGCCACAGCCATCCACCCGGTGAGCAGAGAAGTGCCCATGGGCTGTTTTTTAGGGTTCCCCTGGCAGAGTGCCCTTGGAGCGGGTAGGGAGTGGAGATGCTGCCCCTCAACACGGGTCAGCTGAGGGCTGTGTGTGCACCCTCCTCCTTGCGCCCCGTGGCGAGAGATGCTCTTGCTCACCCAAACTCCCAGGGCGACCGGGTGCTCACACAGGCCCTGTAGCAACTCAATCTTGGGGCTCCCTTGGTAACAGCAAAGCCACAGGAGTAGGAATTGCCCTTTGGCATGCTCCAAAAGGCAGCTGCCATAAAATTCGTTACCTTCAGACTAGTTTTATCCCTCCTGTAAAACACACTTTGTGTCTAATCCTGGTAATGCAATGTCTCTTCCCCACCAGCCCGGCAGCGCGTTTCACTGCTGATGAGTAACGAGAGAAGCCTCACTGCGGCGGTGAGAGCAGCCCTGCTTGGCAGGCACATATGGTACCCTTTTTCTGGCGACATATTTTCCCCCATCAGGTTGTTTTGAGCTTCCTTAACCTGAAATCACCAGCACTTGTTTTACAACGTATCACGCGCCGGGTGAGATGCCGCCTCTCTGGCTCTGTAGCCGGGTGGCTGTGCCCCGGGGATGATGTGCGAGGCTGAGCTCGGAGTCCAGCCCTGGCTGCCCACAGCCTAGGGGTGTGTGCGGGGCTTGGACCCCTTCAGGAAAGCCTTCAGCCCACGGTCAGAGACTCACTGGCATGTCTGCCTTTCAGAATGAGCCACAAGAGCCATGTTAGATCAGGACAGGGTTCATTTCTCTTCATGGGCACCTACAGCCCATTTAAATCTATTTAAACTAGTCTGCAGAGAGGAGCATCTCTCCATGCTACCCACAAAGCAGCCAGTGCTCTGCTGGCCCCATGTACAGAAAACCAAACAGCCTTCATTTCTTCACCAAAGGAAGGCAGAAGAAACATTATTGCTTACGGGGAACCTTTGCTGAGCAAGGAAAGACAAGCTTTTACGCATTGTATCAAGCTGGTGGAGTTGGCTAATGAGAAAGCCAACCCCCGAGAGGCTGCAGAACCAGCAAAACCGCTGCTCGCCCGGAGCTGCCGGGCGGAGGCTGCCTGTGCTCCCCACAGCCCGTGCCAGCTCCCCAGCCTCTGAGCCCCGCTGCTGCCTCCCGGGCTCTCCTCGCCAACTCTGCTCACTGTCCCCTGCCCTGAGATGAGCCTAACCACAGATTACTATTTGGTTCACGTTTCGGTATAGTGGGAGGAGGCTGTAGCATCCGCCTTTCACTCCCGTCCTTGTTCCAGAATGAGTCACCGGGATGAAGGAGCTGAGCAACAGGCAAGAGGATAATTTGCCTTGTGATGGTGATTCAGCCTCTGTGGGGTGGTGACAGAGTGAGCAGAGCTATTGTTTCTCCCCATCAGCTGATGACAAAAGTGTTCTTGCCCCTTTTATGACATTTCATTGTAGAAGAAGAAATACGAACAGAGTGATGTGTAAAATAGTGATGAGTGAAGTCCGGGCTACAGGGAACACCCTCTGGCTCTCTCAGTCCACCCTGAATGCCAGGGCAGCGTGCTGTGCAAACAGCCAGCCCCTCTCTGGCCCAGGGATGCTGTTGCTGTGCTGCCAGTCCCAGGAGCAGCTCAGTGCACAGGAGGGATGGGAGCTAGCGCCACGCACAAGGGACAGAGCTTGTTCAGCACACAGAAGGGATGGGAGCTAGCTCAGTGCATGCAGATGGAGCAGCGCTCTGCTGTAGCAGCCTAGGAGTGCCACACCAGCTGCTCGTGCAGACTGCATCAGAAAATTCCTGCACCTGTATGTCACCTAGCATCACCTCAACGAAGTGGTTTATCAGGGACATGGCACAGTCATGCACTGCGAAGATGATCTGGGGTTTGAACGGCTTCCACGTGAGGGATGGTTCAGTAGGTTAGGACAGTTCCACAGACTGCAAAAATAAATGACCCAAGGAGAATATCATAGAAGTCTACTAAATACTGAGTGCTGTGACAAATAGGCAATGGTTATCCTCTGCCTCTCCTCATATGAGGTTTGGAGGCATCAGGTGAAACTAGCAGAAGCCTGTTCACAACAACAAATGAGGAGATGCTCGTTCACAAAATTTGTAGCTAAGCTGTGAAAACTCTTTGCTGCATGGCATAGAGGCTACTAAAATTTTACAAGGATTCAAAATATGATTCATTGGATTCATGGAGGAAGATACCTTGTGGTCACTAATTCAAATACAATCCCACTACGAAGTGCCTGAATAAAGTGCCAGCAGATGTGGGGAGGACATTCGGGAGTCATTTTTGCAAGCTCCCCTCGACACCTACTCTACCCTTGGCATGTACTGGGGCGACGCACCACCGGTCCTACTCACTGTGACTGTTTCCACGTACTTTTGCTCAACATACATGTGAAGTTGATAGGTTTCTGTATAAATAATATGTGGACTTTCAACAAATGCTGCCTGATCAGTTACTACACCAAAATCCAGAATGGCAAAATGAATATGAAGCTGAACTGGGAAAGCTTATATCAGCATTGACTGACTTCAGCGTTTTCTTCTCCGCGTTCTTTGCATTTTACATATTTTGCATTTGCATTTTAGATGAAGTCCTAGGAGCTGCGTTAAGATTAATGCATGATTGGTAGCGGCTTCAGGATATTCAGGCAGCAGTAGTAAGTGTATATTCAGACGGTGAATATTCGCAGGGATAGATCAGCTTGGAGGATTAAAAGACACATCCTAGAGGGGTGGATATACTGAAAACAGGGGCAATCAAGTAAATGAAACAGAAACTGTGTAGCTTTATTGGCCCTTTATAGTCACTGTCTCTGAGTCTCCTTCAGTTCATAATTACTGTTGCCGGAAGGTAACAGCTATTAGCAGTGGCTACAGATCCCTGGGCTCTTTGAAGTCCTGAACAATGGACCACAGGAGGTGCTACCGGACCTTCTTCATCTTCTCCCTAGTCTACACCATCCCTGCGTCATGTAAACTGCTGACGGCTGTTTCCACCAGCAGCGTTCCCTTTGATCGCAGCCACCCTTGTAATAGCTTCGAGGAATAGGTTTCATTTTGCTGGAATAAAAATCATTTGTTGCCTGATCGTATCAAAACAGCTGCGAGGAAGGCAGTCCCTGTATCTGTCTGGGCAGAGAGGGGAGGTGAGGTGGTTTGGGGCAGAGCCGAGATCCCGTGAGGGAACTTTCTCCCCTCCCGACTGTCTGGTTTCAGCTCAGTGACAGCAGCACCCCAAAGCCCAAGCTGGGTTTGCCTTGGCCATGGCTTTGTGTAAGTGTGAAATAAAGCATCGGGCTCATCCTCAGACCCAACAGGCCCAGTGAGATGCAGAGGGTGCAGAAAGCCAGCACTTACCTCTCAATTAAACCCGCAATCTAATAATAAGATCTGAAAATTAAAACCAACATGGCTCTTGGTAATTCAAGTGTGTTTTCCTTAATTGCTAGCGACTTACAAAGAGATTCATCCTGTACGCAACAAGAGCCATAGATACATTTTAATTTCTCCATAAGATAAAACCACCATTTAACTGTTTGCCATGTGGTTTTGCTCTAATTTCATACCATTAAGATGTTAGAACATGGCAGCCCCGTTTTCGCATGCCACATGGGTACAAGCAGATGTTTTGTCGGCCTGCCCACTGCCAGCTGATCTAATCTGTTTTGTCTAAGGCTCTGCAGCACCGGTAATAAATGACTCATGCTGAGCATGGGGTTTTTATGCTTTCCATGTGCAGAAACCATAGGAAGGATGGAGCTCTCCCTTCCGACATACCTGACACCTGACAGCTGCTGCTCAGGACTTTCTGCACCATTTTTGCACAACGCCCTTGTTGGGGTCTAGGAGCCTGCACAAGTGCCTTTGCAGATGGGGAGATTGCTTTGGTATCTTTGCAGGTGTTCTCCTAATTAGCCAGCTCTAAACGTGAAGGCAAAACCACCCTCTCCTTGGATCGCAGAAAACAGGTCAGGAGGAAATTCATGGATCCTCAAACCTGATCGCTTATTATCTCAAGCAACCACATGATGTAATCCCTTTCATAAACAGCAGGGCTTGGCCTGCGCTATTCCTATATGGAAGCTGCTGCAGACACCCACAGCTCTGGTGGATAGAAACCTTGTTTTAGAAAAAAAAAGTATCACAGCCTGAGTTTTAATTGTGGCCAGATGATACCTGTTTGTTCCTGTGGCAACACCAGCCTAGACAGCCCCTCTCACTCCCAGCTGCTCAGGTACCCATTAGTATATAACCACCTCTGCTCTCAGTTTCATTTTTATAAGTGAAGGTGTGAGACTGGTGGGGGCTTGTCTGGGCCACCAGTTTGCTGTCTGGGTGAGTATGTGATGGGGTGACAGCAGCATTGTGCAGTGCTGTAAGTACCACGAGAGGTGGGAAAGGGCTCTGCAACAGCTGGAGGTGGAACTGCCCCATCTTTGTCTAACTGGGAGGTAGCAAAAGGTTTCTGACCCCTAAAACAGTGCTTTGCTCTAACTAGAGCAAGGTCACCCTTTGAACAGTGCAAATACAGATCTCCTGTGTGAGTTGGTTTTAGACCTTGTTATTTGATTTGCCTCCTCCTGCTGTGTTCTGGGGGGGGGGGTGATAGAAGGCATTTAACTCCAGTCTCACTTTCTACTTCAGTAGATCTCAGTATCTCCTGAGTTGCACAAAACTCTGAACCAAGTCCTTTTTTGGGTCTCTAGGAATCTCTCCTCTGCCCCATCTCTGGGGCTGGGTTTGGGTCTATTTTCTGCTGTGGGTGTTTTCTGCTTCCTCAGGGTCTCCTAAGGTGTGCTGTCAGCCTGGAGATACTTGCTGCATCTCTGACTCTCTGCCTATCCCATGCTGCACCCCAAAAACCTTCTGAGCCTGCTGGGTTTGGCTCCTTGCCAGGAAAGCGCTGCCCCTCTCTGGAGAGGACCACAGGGAGCCAGAGCGTGGCAGTGCTGGCAAAGCCCCTCTGGCTCCTGGAGAGCGAAGCACAGGTTATACAGCTCCTCCACAGCCAGCACCCACATTATACATACACATCTTTGCAGTATAGTGGGCAGAGAGGTATTGTAGTGCCAGGGCTATCCCCCTTGCCTGAGCCTCCTCTGCACCTCCCTGGACCAGCTGGGTCTCATCCTCTCCTGCTCTTCCTCCAGCCCCTGCACTGGGGGCTGCCTATGTGACAGCTCTGCTCTATTCCTGCTGAGGAGCAGGGGTGTTAAGGAGGTAGAAAACAAGACCCTCATCCCCAGCCATATAGCCCTAAATCTTGAAAACTTCAGGGTAACACAAACCTTTTGTTGGAAGCCACCCATCCACCATAGTGTTGGCTTTCAAGCTGAATCTACCTGTGTTTAGCCTGGAAAACAGTCCTCCTAGCCATCTGACACAATGTGGGTTCGTGGCTCTGCTGGAAACCCTTGCTGTTAGACTCATGATTCAGTATGCTGGCTTCCAGTGCTCCAGGGTGGTTGCTGCCTGGCCTCCCCTGGTCTAGCATGCCGCACTTCAGAATTTTCCTTTTGCCTCCAATGTGGTTATTTCCTTGCTTAACTGTTTGCTCCCAGCAGCCTGGGCCTCTTCTCTAGAACAACAATGGTGGGTGTGGGAAAAGTAATTAAAACCGCTTCCTTCTTGCGGACCTGGAAGACCTCTAGTTCTGCCCCAGTGCCAGTGTGCCCCAGCCTCAATTCTTTCCTTGCTTTCCTTTGTTTGCAAGGCCAAAAATCCCGGTGTTATTTACTGATTAACTCTCGCCGCAAGCCCGGCACTGCCCACTGCTCCACCTCTCCATCTGGCCCTGGGCTGTGCGACTTTGCCGGGCTCCCTCCCCCACTAGCTGGAAGTGGCTGTGTGGATTTTTCTTGTGCTACCAGCAAGTCTGTTTTCCTCTTTATTTTGGGCTCAGTTTTGTCTGGGCTGTGCAGCACAGAGCTGCTTGGCTGCTGTCAGTGCTGCAAACTGCCCCTGTGGTCTGGAGCCGCCTGCAATTCTGCTGTGTAAGATGTTTCCTCACATCTGTGTTACTCTGACTTTTCCCTGCTCCTGTTGCTTTGCCAAAAGCCTGCCTTGCCTGAGAAAGCAAGAGGTTCCCCTCTTGTCCCGGGAAGTAGGACGTGGCAGGATGTCGGTGACCCTGCTCTGTGCTGAAGCTGGCTTGGGGCACGGGTTGCCTGGACCTGTGAATTAGTTGAATATGGGCAGGTCTGTGGGTGGATGTTTGTTAGGAGGAGACAGGCAAGGAGCTGTTGGAAGGGGTCTGGGCTTTGATATGGCTTATTGCTGGGTAGCAGCCAGGCTGGTCCTGGCAGCTCCGGAGCTGGGGCGGGGGCTTGCCCCTCTGGCAGTCCACACTAATTAGCATTCCCTTTTTTTAACCCTCTTGATCAAGATCTCTAGGTCTTCTCTTTGATTTCTCAGCACTATGCGGACTTGTGCTTCAGTTTCTGATGAGTGGTGTAAAGCTATCTTTTTGCTGAAGTGTTTGAAAGCTTTGAGGTGTTGCAAATGCTCCTGCTGCCCAGGTGTGAAATGCTGCTCTGTACCAGCAAGCGGGGAGGACAGCCCCAGGTCTGGTTCTCCACTGTGGCTCCATCAGAAGTCTGGCTCACAGGGTATGGTGTGGAGCATGCTAGGCTGACAGCAAGCACACCAAGAGGACAGAAACGGGGTTCAGAATAATCACAAATTGAAGAAATCTGCAAATCTACACTATATTTCTGCGACAGACTTGTGAAAACAGAAACTTTACTCATATTTTGCTGACATCTGTTGCTGTCAAATGCCTCTTTGTCTTTGCCTCTGCACTCCTGCATTGCTGTAGATGCAGGCAGGAGAACCTGTCCCAATGGCAGCACGAGAGCTGTTAGTGGGGAGATATATTTTAGTGGGTGGCTTGTTGTGCAACCACCATGAGATGGCATGGGTGTTGCCTTCTGCACAACTCTTGGTTTTGCTCTTTTTGCTGCCCTGGTGAAGATCCCTGTGTTTCCTGGCACTGTTTTGGCTTTGCTACAGCTCTCACCCTTCCAAATGCCCTATTTTTTCCAGGTTGCCCATCACCTCCCAGGTCAGTGAATCAGACCCTCGTTAGCTCCTGTCCCCTGCTGCTTTTTCCGGCTCTGCTGCTTTAATCCTGCTCTGAGCTGACAAGCAGAGCACATTGAAACAGTGGCTAGGATATGCTCTAGAAAGAATGCTTCCCTTTTAAACCTTTGGTAATTCTCTTCTCTTTGGTCATTCCCCAAAACTTCTGCTTATTGTAGTCCAGTTGTGAGACCAGTCTTCCCCGTCTGGGAAGTTGGACTAGATGACCTCTGAAGGTCCCTTCCAACCTAAAGCATTCTATGATTCTATATTGACTACTATAATCTGCTGCCAGAAACCTCCCCATTAAAACCATTAGTGTTTATATCTTCCGTGCTGTGTAAGCGAGGAACACAAGGGCAAGCTACATCTATTCTGATTGCAGTCAAGCTGGAGGGGGGGAGTTATGTACGATAAGGCAGTTCTGTGCCGAGGAGCTCGCAGACACACATGGCACACTTGCTGGCAGGCGTGCAACCTGAAAACAGGATGGGGGTTGTCCTGTGGATGTGGGGTGCCAACGGACTGCAAGTGGCTGTACCAGTTGTATACATTGAGTCGTCTTTACTTGCTTCCATTGAGGGCTCACAGTCTGGGGTTGAGGTTTTTTTGTGACCCTTCTGGCTTATACCCCTTTGAGCAAGTCTCATTCCTTTGGATGGCCCCCAGCAAGGGGACTGCTGGCGAACTTGGTTTTGGCAGGAAAAGTTAATGTAATTTCGGCTCCATGGAGAATTTCCTGGCAGGGTCTGTGGGTGTTTGAACCTAGAGAAGGCTACTAACTCTCCAGTGAGTGGAAAAGCAAGGACTGCCTGACAAAGCTGATGTTGGTGTGATAGGCAAGCTGACTTTGTGTTCTCCCAGATGCTATGGAGGGGCCCAAACCAGCACCCTTAAACTTTAGAAGAACCTTTGTCCATATTAAATCTTTAACTGGCCCCTTTATCAGCTTTGAGTTTACCCTGAACCCAGATTTAATTACTTCCACACTTCTGCAGATCTGTTAGCTTGCAGTTATACATTGCCCAGAAAAAAATACTGTAAAAATCAGCGTGTGAATTATTCAGCTCAAAGGCCTTGGCTCGTTCTCATTCAAAAGCAATGTGTGCTGACGAACATCAGTGCACAAACAGAAGAGAGACCTGCGGAGTGACAATTCATTACAGATGGGGCTGTGAGGCAGGAGGGGGTGGTTTTCACTGGAGGCGATGCTGAGTTTGAGCCCTGAAGGGAGCAGCCTGGGGGAGGGAGGGGGAGTGGAGCATTGCGCGTAGTCTAAAACTTTGCAGGTTTTTGTAGAATTTTGCAGCTCTGATATTCAGACATCACTGGTTTCTGCTCATTCACTTGGTGTCTTAGAAGGTATTGCAAAAAACTGATTATGTGGAGTGCTGCTTTGTTTAAAGAATAATATTAAGTATTGGTGTAACAGTGACAAAATTGTTCTAAAGCATTCCTCTAGCATCTTCTTACATGCGCTAGTCCAGAAATGTCCCATATTACATGGAGAATCCAGTGACGGTGCCTCTGCTGTGTGGCATCCTGTTCCTGTGCATTCGTTATTTCCATGCTTTTGAGTTCTTATTCTCTTCAATGTCTGATGTGTGAGGTAGGAGAGAAGGGGGAGAAATTAATAAATTGGAATAACAAGGAAGAAAATTTGCTCTATTCGCATTCAGAGTTTTGAACAGCCTATACGTAAGCCTTTTTGATGAAACCCAGAACGTATGAGTGCTACTTGTCAGCAAGGAACAGTATTAATAGACAGCTGCAAAATATTCTTTCCACAGGAAAGGGCCTTGCAGCCTGAGGCAATATTTCCACAGCTTTCCAATGGCTCTGGTCACTTATAACGGGTTTTCTCTATTTTATGCAGCTGTGGTCTGGCACATTGTATGACAGGGAAAATTTTCAAGCTATGGTTTGCAGACACTGGGTTATTTAATAAGTCCTGTACAGACCAAATAATAGCTGCCTGTGTCTTTTTTCTGGGTTGGAACAATTTCTTTCTCAAAACATCAGGCTTTGAAGGTCTGGTTTTTCTAAATGCAGGATGATTCTGTCCTCTCTGACTTGTGAAAACATGCAATGAGTCCTTCCACCTCTGCTCTTAGCACACAGGACAAAGCGTAAAGGCTCCTGGATTTTGTTTTCACAGTTGACTACCTGACCTCTGCAGGGGTCAAGTCCTCTAATCCTTTTTGTGCCTCTATTTATGCCTGGGACACTTGCCTACTTCCCACATGTGTCCTGAAAATAAGCACAACAGAAATTGGGATTCTTGTGTCAAAGATATAAAGATTAAACAGCTGCTGCTTTCTTGTTGGGCTGCCCTGGGAACAGGCGCAGTGCCTGGGAAGGATGGGTTTGCACGTGGCAGCAAAGCAGTGTGCGTTCAGGTCTGATGCTGGCCATGTGTATCATGCTTGTAAGGTGTAGGTCAGGGACTTCTAGCTTTTAATACTAAGCTTTTATTTTACAACTTGATGAACAGAACTAACTGTGCTCAGTGCTGTAGCCAGCAGAAAATAGATGAATGCAGCCTGATCATGGCCAGGTGACGGCCAAGAGCAGGTATGGTTTGCATAACTCTGCAGCCTGCACTGGCAATTTTCTTAATATGTGGGACACAACTATATCTTCAGAAAATGTCTCATTCCAACAAGGCAAAAAACCTAGGCAGTAATGCAGAAATAACAGGCCCATATTGATCCAGGAAAGGGAAGCTCACCTGCCAGCGGGCTGGTTTTGTTCGTGCTTTGCTATGGCAGCTATTTGCTCCCGATCCTCCCTCCAGCATGTCAGGTTCCTGGACCCCATCTTCAAAGTTGCATGGGTGTAATAGTCCAAAAGCCTTATGTGGAAGAAACTCCAAGGAATAAATAAAGTAATAGGAATTCTACTACATCTTGGTACAAAGAAATTTCTAAGGAGTAACTGCCCCTTTTGTTTAAACTCGCAGGAGAACGCCCCTGACTGGCACTGGGGCTGACATTTATCACTAGTTCACTGCCTTGAACTGTTTCAGCAGGTGCTGACCCTCACCAAGGTCCTGTGTCTCTGCCAGCAGGTTTGGATGTGCAATGGAGGGTAGCATCTACCATCCATCTGTAGTGTCATATTAATATGCAGTGAATGGCAAATCTCGGCACTAAACCCACTGAAAATCCAAAGCGAACATCCTCAGGGGTGTCCAGTTTCACCTGGTGTGAGAAAGGGACTTTCTAAATCAACACCAGTGCTGCTTGCCTAGAAAAAAAGAGCAAGTTAATTATTCTCTGCCTGACACAGAACTGGTTTTGCGTGATTTGCAGATTCTGGTCCTTGTCTCCTTAATCTGCCTTTTTTTCTCTCTCACCACCCACACAAAGCTTCTCTTTCTACCTATTTCTAGCTCTGCGTGATGATACTAGCTATTACCTCCATTCATGGTGCCAGGCTCAAAATATTCTCTGACATCAGTCTCCTGCTGCAGTTGGTGGAAGCAGCCCTGTTGTGCTGGGCACCTGGGGAGAGCAGCCCATAACCCAGCAGCTCTCCTGACCTGCTGCGTGACCACGGGCTCTGACAACCTGCAAGATCTGTCCATCCATCAGCACAGCAATCGCTGCTGTGCCCAGGGCACTGCGGAGTGTGTTCTGCAGGCAGCACAGCGGTGTTGCCTTAGACAGGCAAAACTTGCAAAAAATGAAGTTAATTGACTAGCAGCCCAGGAGAAAGCCTTATTTTGTGGATTCTGTCCAAACCTAATACTGGAGAACCCTCCTGACTTCCAGTAAAGACTTGTTTTTGTGAAACTTCTTTAAAATACCCCAGTGCATTGCTCCTCTGTGTATCATTACCTGGAGGAGTGTGTAGGTATCTCTGCACAAATATGCACAGGTACAGCAGCAAACAAATTTCAATATGAATAAAATTTGTATACTTTTTTGTGTAGTGAATTTTTGCTGACCTTATTTTTCAACCAGAGGGCTATACTATAGGCCATAGCTTGGACAAAACAGATAAATCAGAAAATGCCCTTACTGTGGATTACATAAAGGCATTTTCCATGAAAAAGCCATGTCAGAGAAGAACATTTCTAACAACAGATCATTCTGCAGCTGTTTTCTGTGCTTGGAACAGCTAGGTAAGCATGTTTTATCCCCTACCTACAACAATTCAGAAAATGCATGTCACCTGCAAAACAGTCTTAAGATACAGGATGGTCAGACCAGATTCCAAGAGCAAGATGCTGATGGTCCTGTGCCAGGGCACTTTGTTGGAACAGCTGTGTCTACCTCTGCTTCCAGAGAAGAGGTCTGATGTTTCTGGGCTTACAGTAAAGGACACCCTTGTTCACAGATACTCTGACTTCAGAAGAAACTCTTCTAACCTGAAAGAATCGGATGGAAAGGGGACTGAGGTGGGGAGCAGACAGGCAACAAATGATATTGCTCCAGGAATCCAGGTGTACAATCCATGCTGCTGCTGTTGGCCCCAAAGAGCTGTGTTTGAGTGTGGGGATGATGTTTTGATGTGGGGAAAAAAAAAAGATGACTAGATTAGCCTGGTCTATGGAGTGAAGCCAGGTCTTAAGCCAAATTTGTCTGTTTGGAGACTGTGCCAGTTGCACGGTCTCCTGATCTGGGTCCCAAGCTGGCTTTGTACACCCATTCAGTGGTCTCTCAAAGCATCCCTCTTCAGAGGTGATGAACCCCTAAACTCCTGTTAGCTTTAAAAGCTGTATGGGGTTTTGGTGGTTTGTTTTGTGCATTTTTTGGTTTGTTTTTTTTTGTTTGTTTGGGTTTTTTTTTAATGGCTGGGACACTGGCCCTCATGTTTCAGGTATTATTACCACATACTTAAGGAAGTGGCTTTCAAGATGCTACTTTTAACATTTATTCCACTGTGAACCTGTATGATTCTATTCTGTTTTTTAAAGTCAACTGATAGAAAAGCTATTGCATGCATTCATGAGGTCATCATTTTTTGTTTGTTTTTCTAGTAGGAAGTAAATCAGGAAGCTTTTGGTGATTCACATCAAAGCTGTTTCTCTACCTCTTACTTTCTCATGTATACTACAGACCAGAGTCGAGTCACACTGATTTTGCCAAGGAATTGCTTCTTCACACAAAAATGAAAAGGAGAATTGGGGTGAGGACTTAAAGTTATTAATGTAAATTTACATATGAAAACTTGTTTTTAATAACTTTCCACATTATGAAAACTTCTCACTAGAGAAATAGGTCATTTGATGAAATCACCTATTGAATATTTTTCTGGTTCTCCAGACTTAGTAGTTTGACATTGTACAAATATTTTTGTATTAATTCAGCTGGCACTGCAGTGAGCTATAACCGTTGTTGGAATAAATGCACAAGAAGGGAAATAAAAGAACAAAGATGCCTTGATGAAATATGCAGTTCTGTGAATACAATTGCTGGAGGAGACATAAATATAAAACTAAACTTCTCTATAAAGTGGGTTTTTATTATTTTGTAAGATTGTTCTTTTCCCAAAAAGGACAAACACGTATCAGTTTTGTTACCCAGATGTTTTCAGAGGGCCTCTGCCTCGGGTCATTCCTGCTGAGCGAGACAGGCGATGCAAGGACTTAATGGGCAGCAGAACAGAAAAATGCTTCAGTACTTGCAGGGGAACACGGTTACCCTGGACAAACCCTTGCTCTGCCCCAAATGCTGCATGTGCATCTGCCTGCTGGCTCCTGAAAAAGAAGCAAACATTTCTCTTCCATTTATGTAACTGTTGCTCTAAGTGGAAGAAAGCTTGTCATCGGTTTAGAAACAAAGCTGCGATTTCCTTTTTCCCCCACCCTAGCCTTCTGTGAGATAAGGTTCAGGCCTGTTTGGGGAGGAGGAGGGCAGCTAGCTTTGGTTTCTGGCACTTGCTCTTGCTGCAGTGATGCTCATCCTGCCCTGCCACATGTCTTGTCCTCAGGGAGCCCAGCTGGAGTGGGTGGGACCCTCCATCCCTTGTCCTGTGACAGGTTGCAACAAGTATGTTACAGAAACGCAGAGAGGTGATATCTGCTGAGTTTCCTTGTGTTCTTTTTCCCTGTTGAAGCCTTTTGGTGCTCCTGAGTTCACCTCTGGGTTCAAGGACTCCTCCTGAAGGGTGGGCGCTGCTCTGCAGCAGCTTCTGGGACAGCAATTCTCTGCTCTGATATTTCCCTAGCTGTCTAGCTAGCACTTTGTCAAGTCTGAATGTAGTGTCGCAGTGGAAGCTCGTGTTCTTCTGATCACTGCTGCATCCTTTCCAAAATCATTGTTTCCCCAGCTGTTTGGCAATTTCACTGTGACCATGAGGGGTGGAGACCATTAATCAGTAGGAACTGGGGCATTACCGTGAGACAGGGCTCAGGAGGTGGAAAACTTGTCCTGGATCACTGGATTTCTAGATTGGCAGCAGAATGAATCTATGTATTTCAGTGTGACTTCATTCTTTTTTGCTTGGGAGAGCTAAAGCTATGTGTGGTATCCCAGCCATAGCCAGCTCTGGCAGATGTGGGGAACCTTGGGGGACACAGCTTGGGACTGATCCTTGTACTGAAGAGCTTGAAGGCAGGGAAGAACTGAGGGTCAAGTCCTACAGGCACACACAGCCTGGTGACCAGAGCTGCCCATGGTGAGCTGCCCCCCTGCAATAGCAAAGTGACCTGCTGCTCGGGCCCTGCACGTAATCCCTCATCAGCTTCATAAACTGAATGCAGCCTCTCCATTTCTGCCCTGTGCAAGAGAGACCTGAAGAGACGTGGTGTGGGCAACACCAGAAAAGGCTGAGGAAAGCTCAGGTCTCCTTCCTGACCGTGGCAGTGGTGCCAATATTTAGTGAGGCTTTGCAGAGAGGTTGCGAAGCTCTCGACGCTGCCAGCTCATAGCTGCAGGAGCAGTGCAAGAGTCCTGTGCTGTCTTGGCAAAAACCAAACTGGTTGAGCAGTGCTAGGTGTCCTTGTAGCTGCCTAATAGAGCAGAGGTGCTGATTTTTAAATTATTGCTATTTTTTAGCACTGCATTATAATGTTCACCCCCTGAAAGTACTAGTGCTGGTGGAGCAAAAACCAAAGGGAATGCTCCTGCTCTCACCGTTGCTGTGGCACCGCAGGGACAGATGCAGGACCATGTAGGGGCACATGGCCCCGTTTAGATCAAACTCCTTTCTGCATATTGATGTCCTTTGTAGGACTGTGCTTTTTAGGCTGAGTTCTGTAATTCTGAATTGCAAAGGCACATTCATGACTAACTACGGTTCTACGTAAGGCTAAATTATGATAGTAAAAGGCTGTTCAGTTACTAGCCTGGCACAAAACACTACACCACTAGCAGGCAGCAGAAGGTTTAAATGAGCTCTACAGATTCACGGAGATAAGAAGATGGCTACAAAGGGAATACAGCTCTAGGGTGAGCACTGGAGGGTCTGTATGACCACATTAGTTAAATAGTGATTCGAAGCAACTGGTAAATATCCACAGCAAGCCATGAGGGAAGGACTAGGTGGGCACAGATGTTGGGAAGTTTGGTCTCTGAAGGAGATGCAGAGATCTCTGCGCAGTTCCCACGCTTTTTCTAGACCAAGCATTGTTAATTTTCTGGCTATGCAATTAGCCTTGCTGTGAAAGCTCAGTGATGGATATTTTACCATGTCCCTTGGGAACCTGGTTCATTAGTTTGTAATTTTAATTAAAATTGTGCTCCTTAATTTCTTTGAACTGTACTGACTTCACTGGAGTGGTGCCATTATCTCGCAGAACAGAAGGACACACCTGATGCTGGCTGGCTGTAACCATTACTGTGCGCGGTCCTTAAGGAAAACCAGAGGGCCCCGGCGCTTTCAGTGCTTACAGGCTCATGCTGTTTCTGGGAGCGTTTCCCTGATACGTGGCCGTTGCCATCTCCTGCACCCTGCCATTAATGCCTTTGGGTCCCCTTGCTGCTCCCACCCCAGTGAACAAGTCATTAAGTTCCTCGGTGCTGCAAGACACTGAACGTGTCTTCAGTGGTGGATGAGGTGGATTAGAGATGCAAGGGGCATCATGACAGGCTGGGTTTGTGCAATCCCACAACGTGTTGCTGGTCATGGAGATGGGAGAGAAAATTAACATACCGGTAAAGAATCCCCCCTACACCTTAACTGGTGGTGCCTGGCTGATATCCAGCTGCATCAGTCAAAAACTTTGCTGGAGATTAACAGGGGAGAGATGTATCAAGTGCTCTGCGGAGCCTGAACAATGAAATTAACCTACAAGTGAGGAAAGAGCCTCTGCCAAGAGATTTTTATCTTCCATGAATGAGCTGGATACTAAAGGGCTCCTGACTTTTATGAAAGGCAGGAAACTCAAGCTACTATTTTATGAGCCAAGAGATTTGACCACCGTGAAGCAACGTCTGTGTCATTAACTTGGCTAGACAGCCCAGAATGTGTCAGGACAAGGGTGGTGACTAATGCTGCTAGAGATGCTCCCGAATTACTTGGAAGCTGCTGCTCCCAGGGCACCCGCTGTCACCAAGGGGTCTGTCCCGGCAGCACCGGGCAGCGGAGCACCTCTCCGGTTCCCAGCCTCTCCCTGGCAGTGCTGCAGGTACCGCAGCCGTGCAAGCGCTTTGGCACAGTTTGAAGTGAGACCCTGCCCAAATGCGGGTGGAAAGAAACAGGCAGCAAGAGAGAGGAGTGATGTGTTTCTAGGGAATGGGATGACTTTGCTGGTGTGGGTGTCTCCGCAGAGCTGCACCCACTACCCTGCCCTGTCTGCTGCTCTTCACGAATTAATTCCTTTTGATCTGGAAATGAGTTTGGCTTCTTGCCCCCACTGCCCCTGCGGTGAGAGGGCTGCTGATGCACACCAGGAGTACCCCAGCCAGCCTGCACCGCTGCTGTCGGTGGCTGAAATAACTGTTTCCTCTCTTGTGCCTGTCTTCTGGTCTGTTTTAGAGAGGAATGAGATCTCCTCTGTTTTTCTTCTGCAGTTTGAACTATCCAGCTATTTAGTCCTCGCTGAAGCAGGCTGGTTTCCTGGTGGTACCTCTTTCGTGTCTGTTGAAATTAATCCAGCTCTCTTGAACGTAGGCAGCAAGAGCAAACGTCACTTCTTGTGCCAGAGACACAGACAAAATATCAAACTCAATCGCAGACCCTTACGGACCTGCGGTAGTAATTCCTCTTCAGGCTTATCCTGCTTCTGTCAATGCTGTTTTTCATTGCCCCCCTTGTAGCTAGTTCCTTCCTACTTTGTATCTTGTCTTTTAGCAGAAGCATCTTCAGTTTGCTAATCTCCCTTTGATGCTGTGTCAGCTGCTTCTCTGAAGTCCAAAGGGATGAGCTCTAAAGGGCTTCCTTTGGCTTTCAAAGGAAGAAAGAACAAAGTCTGACAAAATTTCTCTTTGCAAAGTCCACATGTAATGCTATTGCATTTTTCATTATCTTGTACTCTTTCAAAATTTATTTTAAGACTCAACTTTCTACTGCAGTTAGACTACTGGCTTTCCTCATCACTTCTCCCTTCTTAAGTATCAATATTATTTTGCTTTTCCCTAGTTATATGATAATGTCCCAGACTTGCTCAGATACTGCTATTTCTGCAGCTTCATATGTCAGTCCACTCCAGTTGAGTACGTGAAACTGATTTTTTTCCCCAACTCTGGGCTGAAAAAATGGCCAATTACAGTATTTATTTATCGTATTTATCCTATTATCCATCTTGCCTTTTATCTCACATTCAACATTATTGTTTTCCTATTGAAAAGTAAGGCAAAGAGTTAACTTAGCTTGAGG
The DNA here is from genome assembly GCA_013401315.1 of Balaeniceps rex. Taxonomy (NCBI): domain Eukaryota; kingdom Metazoa; phylum Chordata; class Aves; order Pelecaniformes; family Balaenicipitidae; genus Balaeniceps; species Balaeniceps rex. The sequence continues at coordinate 35,825 of VYZW01058620.1, read as the reverse complement.
CCATCCTAAGATTAGCATTTATCCCATTTTCTCTGTAAAAAGACCCTCCCTTTGCCTTTCTTTGATCTACTTTTTCTCATATAGCTGACTAAACTTTTGTGTTTGTTTAATACCTACTGTGAGGTGTCGTTTGGTCTGAGGATTGCCAGAGGTGATAACCAAATGTTTTTGACCTGTCATGTATTGGTACCTTTGCTTTTATTCCCTATTCCATTCCACTTGGAGTCTCTGCGTGCTCCAACTACTCTTCTAAGGTGGTGAGGTGGGGACTTGAGCTTGCAGTGCTGCTCCAGACCTTACCCCTTTTGCACGAGACACAAGCCCCAGAGCAGTCTAAGAGCTCTTCTTCCACTTTTGGTCCTGGAATTCCTCAGCCTAGCTGATTTCTTATTTCCTAGAGCCGATCAATTTGCCTTTTGGAATTGGGAATTTGGAATCAGACCTATGTTTCTTAGAGGTTTGGTCTAAATTAATATGTGCTCAGTTGATAATAATTTCTTTTTATGCATTCCCGTTTCACAAGCTCTGTCACTGGCACTATATGCTGCAGCAACCATCACCACATGCCCCTCTCAGGGACTACGTATACCTTGTGGCACTGCAGTCTCCTGTCTCTGCGTTTCTTTGCATTCCCTTCACACTGCCTTCATAACTGTCCTCTTTGCTTCCCAGGCAGATAAATCCCTGCTCTCCTGTTCACTGCCTTTGGCCGGTGACTGCTTAACTCCTTCACTCTCCTGCCTCCATCGGCCATGCCCTTTCATTTAGGGCTCAGTAGTTCATGGTCCATCAGCTGAGAGTGAAGCTTAAATAGGAAGAGACTTATTCATGTGGATCAGGTGGTGGGGCACTCCTGCAAAGCCTGGCCCAGGGAACAAAGCATTTTTGGGGCTTGCCAAGTTGCCTCTAAGGATGCAAAACCCACCTGCTGTGCAATTCCTTTCCTTAACAGAGGGGATTCAAACCTCCCCACACAGCCATGGGGTGCACGTGGTTATATAGGCACAGTGCAACCTTCGTGGCTGCCATGCCCTTGGAGGAACTGGCAGAGAGGATCACAGCTGGTTTTAGCTTCCTATCTATCAGCTTTAGCTAAAAATTGATAGCATACAAGCTTCCTCCATACTCTCAAACTTGGGCAGCCAAAGCCTTCCCTTGTTGCAGTTTGCAGATATTCACATTCTGGTTAATTACATAATTGAGATGTTTCCAGTGATTTAAAAGACTTCTGACTAAGCTGTTGGCATAAAGGGGGAAAACTGAAAGCCAGAGTCAGGGGGAATCAAGAATTCAACAGAAGCCTTTGAACCAGCTTTTGATTTACATATGAATAACGTTGATCTGCAAAGGGAATTGTGTCCAGCCGTCCCCAACAGAGGCACCAGGCAGGAACCGGTTCCTTGCTGGGAGCACTCCACCAGTTTCTGCTAGGATTATTTTCACTACCGTGCTTTCACGACCATGTTTTTCTGCCTAGTTACACAGGATCTCATCCAGATATAAATTCCCTTGATCTCAGGGACACTGAACCACAGAGTCCAGAGTGACTGTGGTGCATAGAACAGGGACAGACGTATAGTCCTGGAGGCCTGGGAGGTATCACACGCTGATGTAGAAACAGATGCAGCAAGGAAGATGTTAAAGAGCCTCAGTGACTGTGCTGGTGGTGGGACCGTCCTGCAGGGACATTTGCTCTGCTGTGCGGGGACAAGGTGGTATCTCTGTGCCGGGTGCTGACCTTGTGACTTGTGTCAGCTTCTTGCGCGGCTGGTTCAGTTCTGTTGCTCCCAAAGGTGTCAGAGATGAAGGATTTTGCGTGCTTTTTCTTAGAGGAGGCACTTGAGCATAACGTATAGCCTATAAACTGCTTAGGAGACTCTAATCTTTACTTACCGTTCCTTCTGGGGTAACCAGCGTCATGTGCCTAGTCTGACTAATGCTTTTTAAAATGCAGTAGATTAAAGGTGAATGTGTTGTTTTGGATTTAGCAATGAAGTGACAGCGTTTCTCATCACTGTTCGCATACAGCTCATCAGGGAAGATGAACATTTCCTCTTCCTGAAACCTGCCAGTCATCCCTGAACGTGACAACAGCAGTTCAGTGATTACATCTCTGCCCTCTTCACACCCGTCCATAAAATACACCTGTGTGCTGTTGCCCTAACTTCACTCTACGTGAGGATGTATCAGCAAGTCAGAGCTTGAATTTTCATATACAGGCGTTTTTATTTTTCTGTGATTTTTCTGAATGTCACCTAGAAGGCGTAGTCAGTACGTTGGCTGTTTGCATTGTTGCCTGGCCACATGAAAGGGGGAAGCAGCCAAAGGTGTTTTGAGGAATGTATAAGAAAAAAAGACTTGCAAATAGTCTGTCTGCCTCTGCCTGCACAGGCAGGCGATCCCTCCCTGAAGGGGGCTCTGCAGCCGCACACCTTCGCTCCCAGTTGCAGTAATGTTAACATGACTGTAACTGAAGCTTAACCTGTACTTCAATTCCTAAATGGTCTGTGCAAGCATTGTTTGGATTTGGATGTCACTCCAGATCCCTCCGGCACTGTGGGATGCTCAGTGTCATGTTTCAGAGTCTCATCGTAGAAGGTAACAACCAGTGCTTTCAGACTGCATAGGGACCCTGCATACTTAATTCTTTCCTTTCTGTCGCCTGCCTTTTCTGCTTCAAAGCTTATCATTTCCACTTGCCCAAAAAATGTTTTTGGCACTGATAGCTTTTAGCCAAACTAGGGATTTCTTGCTTTGGTTGCAGGGAGAATTTCTGCTTACGAGTACCCTGTGCCTGTGGGACATCTCATCCCTGTCTTGCTGGAGCTGGTTTAGACTAACCCCACATTCACAGCAATTTATATTCAATCTGCTGTCCAGGTCTAGTGCTTCTGAGCCACTTCAGTCCATGTGCCGCTGCCTCCTTCCTATTTTGGGCTGCTGGGTGTGTTTTGACGCTTCTATGTAGCTCAGCCTTTCAAGCTTCAGCTTACGTGAAATCCTCAAGACAGTCAGCTTATGTCACCATCATCCAGCACGGACAGCCGCAAAGAAATCTGCAGCTCACTGGAGCTGCTCTTGCTCCCATTTCTCTGGGAAGGGGCAATATAAGCTTAGTGAAAAGGCAGGCATGCTGCAGCCTGCATATGCAACATCGTGACGCTTGAAAATAATGTAAGCCACAGATTTGTTACAAACCCCACTTTTGAATGTGTTATCTAAAGCAATTATTTGCTGCTGTGTTAGAATAAAAAATTAAGTCAAGCATCATGTACAGAAGTGGTTCTTCTTTTGTTAGCAATAGGAAATTACTTTATTCATGAGATGATGTGAAAGGAGTGTCCCATAGAGCTTGCCTGAGCATATGTCCAGGGTACTGGACACAGACAAGGTATGTCTCCTGCCTCTTTCTTCAATGGAGCTTAATCTCATCCCATTCCCCTTCTGACTTCTTCTGGCAGGGCCGACAGAGGCTCTAAGTGAAGAATTGCAGCTTTCTCTTGTTCTGCCAGAATTTCGAAGGGTGTCACCTGAAGGGCTGTTTTGCAGAAAGCCTAGCAACTTTTGTGTCCAGCTACAAACACACTGTCCCTGCCCCATGGTGAGCTCGGGGCACCATGCCCAGACCACGGTCACTCATTTCAATGGAGCTTCTCATGCTGCTGGTCTGCTGGGTGGCCTTGGTCAAGTCACTTTGCCTTTCAGGTCGCCTCTTTCCTGCTCCTTGCCCTGCCAGCGTACAGGGACAGGACTGCTCCCGCAGTACATTGTGAGACAGCCCAGGGGTTCAGCTGGCCCCACAGGCTCCTTGGCAGGTACCAACGAGAGCAGAAAGAGAGTGCAAGACCAAGGCATTGTACAGCGACTCTTCTGCCTGCAGTGCCTAGCGCAGCAGAGACCTGATCTTCACGAGAGCAGGCTGCCACCGCAACAGAGGTGATGGAGTGTAACACCTCATGTTACTAATCAGGTACCTATTATCTGCTTCTCAATCCCTTCTGGCCCTTACCAGATCTACGTGCTATTTGTTTCCTAAACAACCTCGTACCATGCTGTTAAATAACATGAGAATTTTGTGCTTGAGGAGCTGGATGCCGGGCTGCTCTCTTAAATGGCTGCTGTTGTTCTGTGTTGCAAATTAACAAGATTGCACTGGGTTTGTAATCAACAACAATTAACTTGCCACAGAGGTTTCAGGAGAAACCTTCAGCCCACATCACAGGCTCTCCTGATCCTTTTCACAGTGTAGAAAGCCATAACTGCCAATGCCTTCCACAGACACACTCACATGGCTTTTTTTCTATACAGAACCCTGGCTTGAGGTGTCTGCAGGGCTTGAGCCAAAATCACCGCTTGGGAGCGGAGAAGGGAATAGCCTGGAGTTAGGAGTCCCACAGAAACCCTCTCTGCCCCCTGCAACCTTTGCATGCAGACTTGGCTCCTACCCTCCCTGTGCCAGGCTGACCTCCCCTCACCAGTCAGAAGATGAGTGGCTACTGGGGCTGCTCTGGGTGCCAGCGAGGTGCAGGCAAGCCTGAACTCCCTGCAGATCCCACAGGGAGGATCACAGCATGCCCATTGCCTTTCTACGCTAACCTGGCACTTCTCTCACTTTTCCTTGTGATGGAAAGAGCACCTAGAAATGCGACCTGGACCTGGGCCTCCAGCTGGGAACCCACTAAACTTGCATTGAGTTTCCTTTTAAAAAGGTTTGACATGCCTTCTGCCCCTCGGATCCTGCCCTTCCTGGGGTGTGCTGCTGTAGTGAAACCCCTCCATTAGCTCCACGTTGCATCAAGGCATTGATCCAACATTGATCCAGCTGAACCTCTACCCCCTGGGACAAAGGAGCTTGTCAGGCTTGTTGTTCAGGGAATGTGCCATCCCTGGAGCAGGCTCCGTGCTCTGTGCCTCTGGTGACAGCAGGGACTCAGCTGACCAGCCAGCTGCTTGTGCAGATAATTGCAGTATCAGTGAGATATAATTAAGTTATGTTTATTTCATGATCAGTTATGTTCAAGCTCTTACAGAGACATCTTTATTATGTTAAATTAAAATTAATTAATTAAATCACTGATTCTCGGCAAAGATTAGCACCTAAAAGCTACATAAGACTTATAGGGCTTGTCTATTTAACAGTGTTTCACTTATTTGTAAAGACTTGATCTTGCTAAGAACAAAACATGAAGTGCATCAACCACATGTGAACTGGATGTAGGACCTGCACAGGAGTGTTTACTCACTTCACACATTGCTGGTAGTTGCCTGCTTCATTTTTGCTGGTGTGTGTGAAGTGTCCTGGATATAAACTGGCTCAGCTGGTGGATGACTGAGGACACCTGCAATGTGCCTGAGAAGGGCAGCCAGGAGGCAGTCCTTTTTGGGACAGGGTATTCATTTTGGTGCCTGTGGTAAGGGGTGCTTGCACACATAGAAGTAGGGGTAGTTCCAGCGTCTCTCTCCCACATCAGAAGTACCGCAGATGAGTACTGCCCTCATCTCTCCCTGCCCACCACTGGGAGACAGGTCCTGTCCAAGTGGATCTGGCAGATTTCTGGAAGGTGAGAAAATATTTCTGTTTTTACCTTAGTGTCCTGAGATTTCAAGGTGTTGAGATGTCATAGTTGTCCAGGGAGCTGAAAGACTCTCTAATCCATATTCTGTCCACCCACTAACTAAAAGATGGAGCAGCACTGCACCCAAAGACTCTAGCTAAAATGGTACCAGCAATATGTTTGAAAGCAGATAACGTTGCTCCTGCAGAGGCCAACAGGAGATAGTGGATGAGCACCCTAATCAGCTTCTGAACGTGACACTATTCAGTGTCCATACTTTTCAAATGTTTTTTGGAAGTAAACTTCCATGGTTGATCGCTGTTTTTGTAACCTGCTCTCTCTCTCCTGTCTTCCTGCCTGTTCCCATATCAGCATGGATGTTCTGACAGCTCAGAGACTAGCACTTTATTTCTGTCATTCCAGTTTTTCTCAAGTATTGTTAGATCAAGATGGTTGTCTCTGTCTCTTTTCCTTCATTGAATCTGCTATAATGTAAAAGCAGCACTGACAGAAGGGTATTACCTCATCTACAAGTATTTATCAGCAAAATTCTCACTTACCCCAAAAGCAGAGTAACTCTATCTATGCTATGCATGGATGTCTCCACTATGGTGAGAACAGGGTTTTCCATCACTGTGAAAGCCACAGACGACAGGACATGCTCTGGGTCAAATGCCCCAGAGTAATTCTCTCTTTAAGTAAAGATCTCAGAAGGAGATTTGCATCCCACTACACAGGCTTCCTCCAGGATTTTGATGCTTTCAGGCAAAACAGTCCCCATTTTTGGTGAAAATTTTCTTTGGAGAGGGACTCCAAGTAACACCTGCACTGTGCAGAGGAAGCATTACCCCAGCTCTGCAGCAGATCAGGTTTGCTGTGAGCATGGGTAAGATCAGCTCAGTCCCGTCTCCAGACACCCAGCACGCATGAGGTCCAAACCTAACGCAGGATGCAAGCCATCTGTCCTCAGGTACCTTTGGCTGACAAAATAAACATGAACCCATTTGGATTTCCTCACCTGTCTCCTGCTTGTGTCAGACTTGAGACCGAAGCTGCAGGAGCAAATGCACCAAGTCCACCAGATGCTATGTTGCATTGATACTGATGTTTAACTAAAAAAATCTCGATTTGAGTCTCATAACCTGTATCTGCTATTTACCCCCTCTTTTTCAGTTTCTTTATGGGCTTTGGAGTGGGGGAAGAACTTGCTGTAGGAAGAATAACGGGGGAAAAACATCCACTCTTTTCCTTCAATTTACTTTTGTCTTGCAGGAAATAAACGGCAGGCTGCCGCTGTCAGATAAGAAGGGGCAGCATATATTTATCGAGTATAGTTCCCCTTTGATTGATAAGTGTCTGCCCTGGCTCATGCTACTCATGTAAAGTCACAAAATCCATGTCTTGGGTTTACCTCCTTGTTTCTTCCCCCTGAGGGAAAACAACCTTGTAAATTCTCATGGCTCTTGGGGGGAGGGGGCATTGAATTCCCTGGTGGTGTAGCAGCTTTGCAGACTTCCCTCATCCTCAGCGCGTGGCGGGTCTGTGCACTGTCCAGTGCCAGGAACTGACAGCTGCAGCATGCCCGTTCTTTGACTGGAGAAGTTCACCTGAATATTTAATTACAGTATTTCATAACACATTTAGATGGGGCTAAGCAGGTACAACTCCTTTGGCTCTATGGGGTAGGTGTCTTGCTCTGGATCGAAGCTTGGCTGTTCATTTTTAAACATTCTTAGAGTTCAGATGAAATTGCTTCCAGCTGCTTTCACAAAGCCCAAATATTGCCAGGGTCCCACATGATGTCCCTTTTCTGCCAGACTGTGGCCTCCTATAGAGAGTTCTTCAAAGACCAGTTTCAACAAAAACAAATTATTTTAGAATATAATTGCCTCTCACCCCCTTAAATTTCATTGTGCTCCAAAGAGTTTCCTGTAAATAGATCCCATTCTTTAGAGGAGCTGTGTTATTCTGCAGTGCTGATGGAAGCCAGCCCTCGCCAGGCTCCACTCCATTAGCAATTCTTGGACAGGCAGTGCTTAAGTAGCTTGTTATGTGATAAAACGTCACATTTCTTCTCCTCACCACCACCGCTTGTGCTGATATTCAGCTCCTGCAGGAAACCATATGGCTTCCAGAAGCCTACCCACATACCTGTACATGCCTACGCAGTCCATGAGTCACATTTACTGTTTGGAGGCCCCCTGAGTCATGCTGAAAATCTGTGATTCCACGTCTGTTTTCCATGCAATCTCTTAAGAACCTTCGACAGTTATGCATAACCATTTGCATATGTATGGTTTTTCCTATTCTGCTTTTCGTTTCATGGGTGGAAATGCAATGGCACTTCTTATTTTGAAGAAAATCGAATCTAGACAATTGCAGAGCACTGACTGCAGCTGTCAAAGATCAAACTGGTAAAGTGAGAGCCTTTTGAAAGTCCATGGGGGCTTTAGGAACAGAAAATCCAACACAGAACAACCATGAACAGCGTCAGATTCAACTCAGTCGCTTTAGCCCTTTCTCACTGCTCTGGAATGACCCTTGCTTGGTGGGTTTCTGTGTCCGAAGGTAGCTGCTGCACTGCCTTCAGTGGGATGTGGGCACCCCAGAGCCTTTGCTACTGATCTGCTGCGCTAAGGCCTGGTATGGATGGAGCACACTTGGACTGGTCCAGCACATCCTGGGGACTGACCCAGGCCAGCAGGGCTCGGGGCAGAGGGGCAGATGTCTATCTTCATGCTGTCAGCTCCTCATCTGTATTGACTCCAACCTCAGACGAGTCTATCTGCCCTTTATCAGTCTCGTTACATGGTAATTTTGCCTCCTCAGCACAGCGTAGGCAACCTGTAAACTTTGCCTGTTGCTTGTTGCTGATGAAAGTAGAGAAAAAATAGCTCTTCCATCTTCCCCTACAAAGGGCCAGCACTGGAGATGCATTATAGCCCAAATTGAGAACAGCAGCCCTGAGGTTTGCTGCAGCAGCTATGAATGATGTAACGAGCCTGCCAGAAACGGAGCTATTTTTGCAGCTGTACCCCAAATGCTAGCAGTGTTAGGTGTTAAGCAGAAAAATGTCACAACCAATCTAAGGAGAAGGAATGTGTAGATACATTGTTCTGCTGCGGAGCATGCAAGTTGGCTGTTTATATTAAAAACATCTATGTCCCCGCATGAACATACCCCAAACTAATGATAATTCGGTGGTCTAATACAGCCAGAAAAAGCGGCAGAGACCACATGTGAGCATTTTGAAGAGCTGGAAGAAGCAGTGTGAGATTGTAGAGAACTTCTTGCTGTAATTTAGCATAGTAAAATTGCCAGAAATATTCATTAGGGCAAACAATCTAGCTGCCTCCCCCACTGTGAGAGAATATGTTACTTTACTTATCTGCCCAAAATGTTGCTCAGTGGAGGCAGGGACTTTCCTAGTGTTACTGTACTGTTGCGAAGTGTGTCTGACCTGGAAAGCTGCACATGGGCACATGAAAACATTGCTAATTTAGACCCCTCCCACCCTCCATTCAGATTGGTACTGTTTCAAAAAATTCACTCTGTGGAATTAAAAAAACCCCAAACCCACAGATACTTTGAAAGAGTGTGCTAGTAAACCTGGATAACTCGCTATGTAGTATTTAACCAAACAATATTGATAATTGGTAGTGACTGAAAGGACTTACAGTCTGATGGCTGCTCTGGAATAGGTTTGTTTCAGCCCATTTCCCAGAGGGCAGGTGTAATGAGGGTAGGCAGTTTTGGCATTTCTTATCAGCGATTTTATCTGAGGCACCAAAGAGGAAGTGTTTGCATCCTTCCATGGCAACGTTCAGGTGCTTTGTAAAAGAGCTTGAAGAAAGCTTTATTTTGGCTGCCTGCATAGCATCTGTCCTGGGAGATTATTGAGTTCAGGAATGGCAATAGAGAGTCCTTCAAAAACTTCAAAGGCATTTTTATTGATATTGGAAAAGTCAGGTTTGATATTATTTCAGTGAGCTGCAAGGTATACTACATACAAATAGTTATAAGGACCATGGGTGCATGAGATGACAGGAGAGCTTCAAGAGAAAGCTTCAGTGAAACTGCTTTGACGCAGAGGGTGCAAGGGGTGCTGGCGTGCTGAACCCCTGACACAGCACTGCCAGGGAACTGTTCTGCCTGCAAACGGTACATCACCACCGAATATACAGCTTCTTGAAATACTGGCAATAACATACTAGCCAATAAGAAGAGGAATAAGAAGGTGAAGTGTAAGTAGAGGTGAAATATCCTATCTGAATGTACGCTTTTGCACGAGCAACAGAAATTAGCTGAGTGGCTGCTTTTAGGAAGAGCTGTTCCACCAGTGCTGCTGGAGGGATCAGCATAACAGATCCGAGACCACATAATGTAGCTCCTTAGTAAGAAGAAGAAAGTTTACAGGCTCTTTCTGGCAGAGTCAATGACTACTTACAGCAAAATAAATGCCATGGTGGAGTGCCTGTGTCCCAGGCAGCCTTCTGGCGGTCCCTGAGGGGCCTCGCTGCCCTGTCAGCCCTGGGGCAGCTCTCTGTAAGAGTGCGTTGCACTGGCCGGGCAGCCTGCTCCCAGCACCGCGGCTCTTCCCATTCCCAAGGGGCGTTTCTGAAGCTGTCTCTGGTTCAAGCTGAGAAAGCTTAAGTGATCTCAGCTGGTCAGGGGAACTTGGTCCCCAGATGAGCCTCCCAACAACTCCTAGGGAAAGGTGGTGTTCCCCCTGAAGCCTTCCAGGACGAAGAGGCCACCGGGAGCAGGAGCAGCAAGCCTGGTACGCGCGTGATGCTGGGCGCCCCAGATCCCTGCTAGCTTGTGCTGCTCCATCAACACAAACTAGCAGGGACTTATTTTGCACTTCCCACATACCACCTCATCTTTCCTTCTAGCTGAGTGGTTTTCCTCAAATGCTCTGTGGATGTCTGTAGGATGGGCTGCTTTTAAGGATATTGTAAAAGTGAACTAAGAAATTAAGCCTATTGTTTAATGAGTCTAAAAGTGGACATTGAAAAGCTTTTAGGGGTCTGTAAAATGAAAAGCTGTGTTCTGCTTTCAATATATAACATTGCTGAAACTGTCGTGGTACGAGGCTGATGATTTCATTCTGCCTGTGGTGACTGTGGAGTGATTTCCCCAGCTTTAATAGTGACACTGTTGTGAGGGATCGGACTCCGGCTGCCTGGGGCCAGCAGTCCACTTTCTATTGTGGGCACCAGCAATGAAATGGAGTTGGTCCTTGTGTGGGCTGTTAAAATCTGCAGGGTATTTGGAGGAGTTTTATATGTTTTTTACATTTTCAAAAGTACTTTCCAACCATCCAAAGAGTTTACAGAAATAACTTGCCACAAAAATATAAAAAGCAGCAAGTGTTTGTATTGTGTGGAAATGTTAATTTAAACTTACTGGGGCTAGACCACATAGTTTACTTACTAGCACTTACTGCACGGGTAGTAAAATTTCTGAAGCACCATGAGTCAAGAAGGGCTGAAAGTCAGCCGAGTCTCCTTCGGTCCCCTTGCTGGTACGACTGCGGCCAGCAAGATGCCGTGGCCCGGCGTGGAGAGCACAGCGCCGTGTACGCTGGGGCAGCGTGGAGCAGGGTGGCAGCAGAATCAAACGCTTCCTGACTAACTGCAGAAACTCAAATGAATTCCACATAAGGAATCAAGCAAGTGAGATCTGAGGGGGCCGCTTTATTCTCATGCAATGTCCCTTTGATGCTTGCAGTTCTGCAGGCCTATATAAAAAAGACACAGTGGGTATCTAGCAGCTAATTCCAGCCACAGATAGAAATTAGCACACTTCAATTGCTAATTCCTTGAAGGTATGAGCTGTTTCTGATATAAATATGAACATGTGGCTCACTGTGCAGGGACTACCCACAAAATTATCATTTTTAGTTACATTAAGCCAAAGCAGAGAAAAATGAAATCCGCAGAGGCAAAGATGCATCAGAATTGACTGGAACTACACCAAAGATGTACCCTGCATAAATAGCCTTAACAAACAATAATTAACACAGCCAGCATGCTTCATCATATTATATTGTTAAAAAGATTAGAAACAGAGTTAGTTAATCCCATCTGAATTGTAATGTAATGCTATAAATAATGATGTAGTTTTCTTTCTTTGGACTGCTGGTTTTGTTTTAAATGACGGAACATCTTCAGAGAGTCTAAATTAACCGTTCGCAATGAAACTGGATGCTTCCTCCAGCATGTGATAGAATCATAATGAAATGAGATTTTAATTAATAATTGAGTAAATCCTTAGTGAGTTTCTGAAATGTGAGGCATGCTCTGCATCTGCATGATGCCAGGAGATCTGTGAGAATAGTGAGCTGTTTCTGATTAGGAAAGTTGTTAGTGGGAGTCCTTGAATCCAGATCAACCATGGTGGACTGAGCTCTTCTCTTGAGTCTACCCTTAGTACACAGGCCTGGAAGTTCATAGCAATTCTAGAGCAAAAATGTAAGTTCAGTGCAGCTTTGAGAGGAGTACCAGATTTCCTCACTAGCTGGTTTTTGTCCCTTCCTTGATATGATTAAGTATAAAGCAGTAAAAAAAAAAAAAAAAACAACCCAAAACTAGCAGAGGTTTTAGTCTGTCCCCTCCTGTTCACATTACAGTAGAGGACCATACCTAGTATTTTACTGTGCTAGAGATGTCCTTGGCTATCAGAATAGTCCTCAGGACTCCTTGGCTTTCAGCAGCTTGATATCTTGAAGCTGCCGTACCTTACAACACTGTCCAGACCACCAAACAGAGGGCCTCAGAAATGTCAAGAATGAAGGCACAAGAGAAACTATGTGTGTGAGAGCGAGAATTTACTGGAATAAAGCTAACCCAAAAATCTACATCTTTGTACCCTGTTTCCCCTCAATACAGAGCAATTTCGATGTAGATGCAGCCCTAATCTGGCTGTGAAATTTACTTTTCTTTTTAAATACATGGTGCAGTCTTTGAGTACCTGAGGTGAAAGGAATTGAAAGGACACCGTGATGTGTGGCTTCATCAAGTCCCACCTTGAAACCAGCTCAGTGACTTGTCTGCACTCTTCTAGTTACAAAGCAGCTCCAAACCTCACTGCTGTTGTCCCAGGAAGACCTTCTGCTTTCTGGGGGAGCCTTGTTCTTTTTCCTCAATAGCCCTGCTGACCTTAGGGTATCCTCTGAGGTGCTCCACTCTGGTCATCATCCCAGAAGCCCTCCTCTGCCACCTTTTATCGTGAATTCACCTTCATTGAACACAGATGGCCATGGCTATATATTACTCTAGGTGAGGTCTCACTAGTGTTTTGTACAAGGCCATCAGGATAACCCTACCTGCTGAAAATCTCTCTCCTGAAACCTGCATCCGTTATCTTCCTCTTTCATGGTCACATCTCACTAAGGGCTCATGGTCATCCTTTGTTGAACACCTGCATTTCTTGCCTCTCCCTCCTGCCTGGTATGACTTTGATCTTTACACTATTCAACTTCACAGCATTTCTTTTGCTGTAGCTCTTCATGTCACCCCATGCTTCTTCTATAAGTTTGTCTCCGCAGAGTGTAAAATATTTACTGATGAAAGAAAAGGGAAAATATTTTACCTTTAAGTCCTAGTCCACATGGTCTCTGCAACCAAAAATAAAGGAACTTTGCTGCTTTCGGCATTAAGCAAATACATAAAAGTAAACCATTCCAAAAGAGGGCCTTGCACATCACCAAATTAATTTTTCTTCTGCCACATTTCTAAATTATCAAGGAAATGGTACAAGGACTGCAAGCATACATCTGTCTTCCAACTTTTCTTGTCCTTATGAGTCAGTCTTGGTATCGGACAAACTCATTACTTAATGCACTCTGCTGTTGCAATAGTGTAGATCTGAGAAGGAATGTGGTACGACCTCTGGTGATATCACTTTTTACCTTGCAAAAACCACAGCCGTGGTTAGTGGAAGATTTTTTCTCTCCTCTGTAATGAAAATCTGAAAATAAGAAAGATTGATATATTATTTCCAAAAATGCTGTATTTTGAGGACAAAAAACAAATGGAAGGAATAGAAGCACTGGAATATCAGTAGTAAATAGCCTTACAGTACTTGTTGTCTGTGTGCGTGTTTGATTATTGCAGCCAGCTTCCCTGTAGGTTTCTGGAGCATATAGCTAGATCCTTGGACCCAGCTGGAGAAGTTAGCTGTCCATGCAAGCCTTTGGCAGCAGCAGCAGAACACTTAGGTCAGTGTGTTCAGAGTAGTTTTGATTCTGAGAGTCTAATATAAGCTCCTTGGGAACTCACCATCAGAAACTGTTAAAATTTCCATTGAACTCAACTTGCAATTGTATTTGATCAGGGAATTGGGGCAAGATAAGTGATATACAAGCTACAAAGCTTAAATGAACTATCTATCACAGAGGATTCACAGAAAGGACAAACTGGAATCTGCATGTGATTCAGTAACATGTTCCTTTGGACTCTGTCAACCTCTTTTATATTCAGTAAGAGTAGACACAATACCACTAGGATTTAAAGGGTGGTTTTTACAAAACCCACATGAGGGCTCTCTGCAAAGTCCTTTCTTGGAAACAGAGCATATTTACAAGGACTTTCTACACCTAAACACATACAAAAATATAACAGAAAAGCTGTGTGGGCACTGCAGGATGCTCACTGTTAATAGGAGCTTAGCACCACTGAATGCTCACTTCACCCGGAGTGAAGAGCAGGATGCATTAACTGTGGATGATTTCTGCAGCCCCTAGGTCCTCTTCATCAGCAGATCCCTGCATAGCTGGACACAGTTTTGCAGGTCTCCTCAGTGCTCATCCAGAGTTGCTCCAGCTCTGCAGTTGTTGCTGGTACATTGGAGGACTCACCCCTCAGCTTCAGTCACTGGCAGCCTCTCCCTCCTACAATGTAAATTATTCATAAAATTCTAAGCAAGACAAAACTTTTCTTGAATTCTCTAGCTGTATTCCTTTTTAGCACTGCTCTTTTCCTTCACATAGCTGTGGAACATACCCACCTTTATCCTCCCAAAGCTTCTACACAAACAAGGAGAAAGAAAACCCATTAAAGGGAAGGTGTGCCTGATAAATTCAATTACCTGCTCACTGCCAGCCACAGCCCTGAGGGCCAGCTGAGCCCGCTGGCTCCAGTAACTCTTCCTCTCAACTGATCTCTTTGCAGAAAAATTCTACGATCTTGAGCAGCAGGGAGTGAGGAGGGGCAGGAGAGGGGAAGTTTGTGACGTGGGTACCCATAGCATAGCCTGTAGCTAGTAGCAGGCAGAGTGCTACAGATAAGCTGCGGTTTGTGAAGGGCAAACCAGCAGTCTGCTCTCTGCGCTCTTGCTAACAGCTCACAAATGCATATTTCTCCAGTTATCTGGTGAACTCAAAAGGTAGGTGTTAACATAGGAAGAGGGAATTTTAAACAAGCTGTCTGTCATACCAGGAGAGGAAGGAGTTACTATAAGAGCTCCACATGCTCAGTGTGTTCCTGCAGTGTTTGGAAATACTCAGTGTTTGGTGCGAATGAGAATGTCTTAATACCTTGCAAGAAAACTTTGTTTATTTGGAGAGTGGTTCTTAGCTGTTAAAAGAAGGTACTTTCTGACAAGTATGATTTTTATTCCTATAAAAATCACTGCCAAACTCCCTTTCTAGTTTTTCCACTCACCTAATCTAGCTACGTGTGTCTGTAATCCCAAAATACAAAGACTATTTGTTTCTTCAGGTGCATGTGATGGACAACGTGGTGGCAGCAGACATCCGCAGATCTCACCCTTGCATAACAGGCATAAGGCTGGGCACAATCCCATGCTCTCTGCTACAAATACTACATTGTTTGCGTTGGGAAAACAAAGGTATCTTGATGTGATATGCTGTGATGTCATTCTGCTGTGTGCTACCGGATCGCGTGGTTCAGGCACCCCACTTTCTGTACTCCAGGGGTGGTTAGGCTTGTACAGATGTCTGAGCTGATGCTAGGACAGTGCAAGGACTCTGGCCGAGGTAGCTCCTCCAAGAGCAGCTGCCTGAAGAGCAGCACAGAGTAAACAGGCTAGCGGCTCCACTTCAAGGCATGCTGTGGTCTGTGCCACAGAAATAAGGAAAACGCGCTAGAGTAAAAGTGGCTTCTGGGCTTTCTGGGAGAAGGTGCTACTTTGCATAGCCTGTGTCTGAATCCCACAGTGAGGTTTAATAGCACTTTCTTGTGTTTTGTGTGAATTAGATAACCTTGCTATTTTGGGGGGATTTGTTATATGTTCATATGATGTGAAGAGTTAAATTTATTTTGAATAGATTTTGTTTTAATTGGGTAACACTTGATCACAGAAAAATTCCCAAACTAGCTTTATAAGCACACCTGTTAGCATTTCATCAGGCAAAACCCAAAGCAACTGCTGCACTCCTCACAGGAAAACACTGCTGAAGAGCATCCAACCCGCTCTTTGAGGGTTTACTTCTTGGGTTGGGTTTTCACACAGACAAACTCATTCCATACAACACACTGACCCCTCTGCTTAATTTGACTGGGAAATTTAAAATAGGCAGGTTATATAATGATGTTTGTCTTTACATCAGGAAGTCAACTAAGAAGCTGTTAAGCTCATATTGTATAACACAGCCCCGATTATAGAAAGTGTGGAGGAAGATGATCTAGGTTGATACATGTCATATTGGCAGTAATTGTTAACAGTTATAATTAATATTGGTTTGTATGCTTTTGTTTTTGATGTTTTGCAGCCTTCCAGAAGGCGTTGGAGCATTAGCAGCCAGGCACTGAACTTTATTTTTTTAATAGAAATTCCAATTACACTATTCTATACATTAGGTAAATATATTTAAATAAACATTCTAAATAATGAAATAGGAGTTGCATATCATTTCCTATAATGCTCTAGTTCCTGAGGTTGCTGGAATAACAAAACTCACTCTTTTGTAGGATTGTGAACTGTCCCAAACTGAATAGATATACCGTATTAAAAGAGCAAAAGAAAGATGAGATGACTTTATACACGTGGCATACAATCCCTAATTGAACAAGAGCTCAGACAACTTCAGAGCACACAAACTGCTCAAGGATAGGAAAAAAAAAAGGATAATTTTTTCTTCTAGATTAAAAAAAAAGACCAGTTCTCTTTTACTCTCCCTGTAAACAGGAACATGTTCATCTGCTAGTCATACTCAGCTGGACTCTCTAATCCTAAGAATAAAGGCATCCTTGTATTCTGATCCAGATCTAATTAACCTAAGACAAGTTTCAGTTATGAGGGCAAACACTGGATATAGAGTTCACAAATTAAAAATATGAAGCTTGTATTACTGGGGAAACTGTCTTCTTTGTATAAGAAAGATTAAAATCTAACAATCAGAGATGCATAAGATGATCCCATAAGAATTCTATTGAGTAGGCTTAATTAAATAAGATAAATTGTGATTTTTATTAAAACTTTTATTTTAACAACTGTAATAAGATTGGATCCTTCTGTGTGTGATAGGCAGCAACTTACTTTACCCACAAGAACGAAGATGATAGAAAAGAGTGAGCTGGTATTTTGACTGTTAACAGTATATATGACAGGCACGCGACTCATTGGGTTGTGTGACACAGTAACTGCACAATATAGTGAAAAGAGTAGCTTTAATCTTTAGTTGCCTCATGAAAATTAGCTATATGTAGTAGCTCTTGCAGAAAAAAGACATATGCTACCATGCCATGCTTTCATTCAAGCAGAATGCTTCTATAAGAAGTTGTTTGCATCTGTTATAACCCACAAAATTACAGATGATAAAGAAAAGGCACTCTCCTGAAAAGACAGCTCCTGGAAGGTAAGGCTGTGGCACATGATCCAATCATATCAGACATCAGAGAATCCAGATGAGTGGCGGCATAATGAACAAGCTAACTTCATTCCTTATTAGCCAGGGGAAATTAGGCTTCATTAATTTCATTGCTTCCCCAGTTAGCTGTGAAGCATTGCATTGAGTTTGCAGGGGAAGAGAAGTGAAAGCTTTTCTGCAGCTGTCAGAGATCTTTTTATGAATAACAATTCCCAGTTCTGTATGAAAAAGGGAAATCATCTGCTCTGTATGCTATATAGTGACTGTTATACTATATGGTGACTTTGGGCATTAAACAGATGACAAACATAAGATAGAAAGGATCAATTTTCTTGTTCTTGTGTTTTCTTTTATTAGTAAGCCCAATATAAAACACTCTCGAGTTTTACTCATTACTCTTCAACAGGCAGCAATTCTTTTTGCTAAAGTTACTATTATTGATTCTAGCAATATGCTGTCTTATACACCAGTGTCCAGCTTGAAATGAATATGAATACATGTACCAGTATTTATTGAATTAGTCTACCCCACCTCCTGCTGTAACGGAGTTTGTCTGAGCTCGTTACTATTGTATTTTCTTGGCCATACTGGTAACTGTAAACTCTTGCAATGTGGTGATGTCCGCTGTCCTTTTTGTCTTGGTTTTCAAATAGTTTTTTGCTCTGTTGATTGGTTGTTATGTGTGGATCTAGTGAATGTTTCTTGAAGTCTCCTGCTCTGAGTTCATTATACCTCTCCAGTTACTGTGTGTGGTGCCAGCTACAATACATCTGCTTATATTGCCATTTTGAGCAGTCCACGTGATTGTCAACTTGTTCCAGCGGGACTCAAGGGGTCCACCAGGTAGATGGTGTTAAGTCAGAACCCTCTATGTCATGTTGCTCTGCCTGTGGCCAAAGCCTGACTGCTGCAAGATGCAAGAGCCTGACAGTGTTCCCCTTCCCTGCGGTGGGGTGCCAGCTGTACAGGTGATGTTTCTAGAGCATAAAGAGCTGTTTTCAAAGTGGCATCTGGCAGCTGGTGTATGATCAGGTACAAATCCCTGGCAGGGGTCACTACTGTGATCATTTTCAGAGCAGGCAGCTGCCAACAAGCCCTGACATAGTTTCTCAAAATGGGAAAGCATTGTCTGTATTTAACTATGGGTTTGTAAACTGGGTTTATTAGCCTCTCGCACAGGGCCTGCTTTTCCCTGTGTGCACGAATGGCATGGGCTAGGACCAGGTGGCTGTTACAGAAGTTTCTCCACATCTGGGCAACATGCTTGCGCTGTGCTGGCCTCCTTGCTGTCAGCAGCTGCCTGCTCCCATATTGCACATCTCCCCTAAGCACCATCTCCTCGAACAGGCAGAGCAACACATGCTGCCTGCCCCAGCCAGGGGTATGCTCCCAGACTGAGGGTCCCACACAGGCTGCTGGCAGTGGTCAAAAAAGAAGGGTTTTTAATGGTGAGATCAGAAGACAGGGAGAAGGGGCTGTTGGTCAGATCCTCAGCCGCTTCTGGGGCCAAGAGGGCTACAACGGCGACAGGCTGCTTCTTGGTATAATTGTTCTGGAGTTCCTACGCCAAGGGAGCACAGCCAGGACCTGTTGAGCACAGCATAATGCTGACTTGTATGCTGACCACACCAGTGGTCAATTTAAGTACAAGCCTTTCTGTATGCTGCCTATAACAGTTTGATTTAAATGACTCTGCTTAAGCTGTGGCATAAAAGATGCTCTGGTTCATACCCAGTTTTCCCCCGCCTCCAAGGGAACTACACAATTTCCTGAAAACTGGAGCTGAAAAAAGACGATATGTAATACATGACAGTTTTGCAACACTGACTCTTACTGCAATGTGCTAGTAAAAATGCCATTTTCCATTCATGGGGTATTTCCTATATGCGCTGGAATTTCAAAACCACTTTATATACTGAAGTTTATACTGTGCTTTCTGGTTCAACCACCTTCAATCAACAAATATACTCCTAGAACTGAAACAGAAGTGCCGGGAACCAACACCGCTCTCTGAGGTACAATAAGGCTCACCTAATTGCTTCCTGGCTTGCTGATCCGTCATCCTGACCCCCTCTTTGATGTTTTCTTTTTTTTTTTTCCTGGAGCATTAGTAACAAGTGAGAAATGCTGTCTCAGTGTGTTATATATGGGATTATTTCTCTATCCCCAGCACAATGACCGTATGTAATGGGATTATCTCTTATTTAAAATAAAAAAGCCTTGGAAACATCAAATCCTGTTTATGAAAAAGTAGTTTCTTTATTGTGGTTCCTTTAATTGCAAAATATTTTCTTTTTTGCTTTGTAATAATACTTTTTTGTCAGTTAGCTAAACCAACCTAACTGCTGCAGATGTCTCCTTTCTGCTAGCTAAATTTAGGCTGTTCTTCCTCTCCTGTATAGATATTCCTCTGACATCAAGAGGACTATGGCCCCTTTAGAGTACGTTTATTGCTGTTGTAAACAGTGAAAACTGATGAGGCCAGATGATGGAGGCTTCTGCCAATGTTCCTTCTTAGCATGCTTTCATTTCAAAATATATGAACTGGTACCAGTTAGTGCCAAAAGTATGGAAATATGAAAATACAACTAGAAAGGAGGAAATGGGAAATGAGTGTCAGTTAGCACTAAATGTATATTCTGTTTTCTTCAATGACGTATGTGAACAATTTCACAGTACTACATAGCTATGGGAGAAAGAGAAACTCCTGGTGCAAATCTAAGTACAAAACATGGGAGTATTGGGGAGGAGGGGAGAGAGAGAGTGGAGAGAGGCTTTTTCTAGATCTGGGTTAGATTTGTTGCAGTGTAAGTTTTCTTTAAGATTAGGACTTTGCCACAGTCAAATCTAGTCCTGAATTTTAGACTTCAAATTTGCAAGAGTTGCCCAGGAGATTTTTTTTAGGTACCTGGGGTAAGCTCTTTTACATTTTTAGTTGTGTCTAAATCAAAAAAGTGTAAATGGAGATGCAAACTTGGATCAAAAAATCACATCAGCAGGATTTGCTTTGAACTTTCAAGTCTCTCTCTGCCTCTCATATGCACATACATACAGAGTTTGAAGTGTTTCAGATTCGAGGTCCTGGTTGATTGTCACTCTGATTGAGAAATAAGTAACATTCCCCCTCAGAATGAGCATTTGAGTTACCCCTAAATTCACCAGTTTTAATATACATTTTGCCTTTAACAGGCATCTAGAATATCCTGCAAAGATCATTTACCTCACTCATGTTTCTATCCCAGTCACCCATTTCTATGCTCTGTCTCCTCTTTGCTATAACGCAAAAAAGCAAACTGTTTGTGCTGCCTTTGAAGGCACCTCATTACCATTTCCATGCCAGTTTTGAGAAAGTAGCTTTCATAATTCTGATGTTAGCCTATACAGACCATTTCTTAAATTCTCAAGTAAGCAAGGCTTTTCATGCTTTCTCCCCATGATGTCCTATCTTAACCTTATGTCCTCTGTTAACCACAGCAAAGCTATTTCTTTATCCTCTTTCAAATAAGCCCTTCCTTTCCTCATGCTGTCCTTTGCCAGGATGACTGAAGGAAAAAACCAGCAACAGCTGGATGCCAGCGCTCCGTGTTTTGCTTATTGTGTGGGCTGGTAACGCCTGTGAGGTGTCCGTGTTCCTCTGCCTGTCCCGTGACCTCTTGTCATGTACCTGGGCTATCAGCTCCTGAACTAAGGAACATCTCCAGCTGTGTATTTTTACAGTAGGCAGCACAACAGGAGCTGGTCCGTGCCTGGGGCTCTTACAGTACCAGTGCCGACACGGTTATTTAGTCGATTTTTGCCCATTAACTCCTGCCAGCTGCATACACCCTTGGTAAACGGCAGTTAAAGGGGGGTAACTGATACCGCCAAGTAACTTCGGCTGCACACCTGTAGCCGTCCCGCCCTCCGAGAGCACACGCCGGCCGTCGCCAGCGGTGCCACCGGGAGAGGGACTCCGCCGCAGCGGGGAGCGCCTCACGCCCGCAGCAGGGCGGTGGCGATCAGCACCGGGGACGCTCGAGGGCGGGTTTCGCCGCGGACAGCGTCCCGCTCCCGCTGGCGAGGCCGCGCCGCCTCGGCCAGCGGGAGGGAGGGAGGGAGGCAGCACGACGCCGCCGGGAGGGGCCGGGAGGGGCTGGGCGGAGCCGGGCCCGCGGGAGGCCTCGGCGCCGGGGAGTGGACCCAGCCTCGCCTTCTCGCAGCGGGCGGGCGCTCCACTCCCT
>VYZW01058619.1:4245-30365 GCA_013401315.1 Balaeniceps rex | reverse complement strand
CTTCATTCTATGTAGGTCGATGGTTGGCAGTGCTTGTAGTAGTGTTGCTGCAATTGGAACGGGGAGTAAGCTCCGACTTTCCTGTTTAGCCGAAAGTCACTTTTTGCCTCATCCAGTTAGCACGAGCAGAGCGCCCTTTGCAGAAGGCCAATCTTACCTACCAAATTTTAAGTCAGAGCAGGGAAGACCTATGCAAAGATTAAAGGGGTACCTCCCAGGGATGATAAAGCAAAGCACTGTCTCTCTACATGCAATAAGAGACGCACCCCCACACCTAAGCTTCAGGGAGTATATATGACGTTATATATGCGTTGTTCGTATGCTAGTATTGTGTATTGTTTGCTTTTTGACCATGGGAATTGCTAATGAAAAGGTACCACTGCCAGGCTGATGGCTTAATCTGCCAATTATCCCTGCTAGTTTTGTTTGTTCAGTTGAGTTCAATCTCTTCCTACCTCAGCCTTGTCACTTAACATCTGATACAAGAAACGTTAGGGAGAGGAAAAATAATGTGCGTGGGCAACAAAATAATCAATTTGCATTTTACATTTCCTTTACATTAGTCATACAATTTTTTCACTTTCCTAAATGCACATTTCAGAAAGCATGTTTTATGTCATGCGTTAGTTTTGTATGAATTATTTGTGTATTGATATACACAGTCCTTCAAAAGGGCAAAGCTTTTCCAGTCCTGGAACAGTCACGTCACCATCCAGATGCCCTATCATGTAGCAAATAGGCAGAAAAAGAGGCTGCTATGATTCAGAAAATGCTTTGTTATGTGAATTATTTGCTTGACTCTATTGCATATCCAAAATTATGTGAAATGTGCTGATTTAAAAAAAAAAGACAAGAAAAGAAATTGGATTTAAAGAAATGGATGAAAAAAATGAACGTGACAAAAGGTTGGGAAATCAAGAGGGCGGTATGATGAAAAAGAATGTATTTATACATTCTGTGTCAGCTTTACAAATCCTGCATCAGCGTACTATCCTTTCAGACTTTAATTGCCACGGCTCTGGAGCTGAGAAATTTTCCCCTTCGGTTTCTTTCTTTTGCGCTACATTCAGGCTCGTTCTCCAAAATTTGTTTTCCCGAAATTCCATAGTAGTGCATAGCTGGTTTCGTGAACCGGCTCCTCCACGTTCAGTGTGATAATCGGCACTAATCTTTCTGTGCTGTCCTCATAGCGTTCTATGTTGGCCTGAATTTGCTGCCCAGCAGTCGAAGGGTACGTGCAGTCTCTTAGGTGGTTTCAGACTCATCCAGAAGTCACAGAACCCTTCGGGAATCTCCCATTTCATCTGGGGGTCTGTTGCAGTGATACGGCACAAATCAGGGTTTTGGTGTGTACTGTGACGAACGCTCCCGTTTGCCAGGTTGTGTCGCGTTATTTAGTAAATATGTTAGATCTTTATGATAGAAGCAGCTGTTTTTTACAGTGAATAATAACAACGTCCTGCTGTTTTTATCCTAACCGTTGTTATCTTTGTGTCCACCTTCCAATGACACCTCTCTGTGCCTGGTTTTCCACTCTTTGGAGCGCTAGCTGCTTTCAGTGATAGACGACTGATAGACCTTGTGACAGATTCACTGGCGGACCTCGCTCCGACCCACCAGGCACATTCAGTAAACTTAAACTGAAAGAAGGAGTTGCAGCTTCAAGGCCTGAGGACACACAGCTATCCCTTTGCATCTGAAGTGCTCACTGGAGACAAATCACAGAATCATTTGGTTGGAAAAGACCTTTAAGATCATCGAGTCCAAATGCCACACTCCATTCTTAATTGATCTGTACTAGATCCCAAATTTTGTGGGAGCACAGGGCTACGCCTGTGTGTGTGGGTTGAGGTACCAATTTGTTACGGATGGTCAAAATCAAACATGACTCCTGCTTCTTCAGCTTTTATGTTGGTTCTACACCACAAGGTAGTTATCTTAACTGTGTAACGTGCTTTATGAGAAGGCACTACGATTTCAGCACTCGGCTTATCTTTTAGTTAGTCGGAAAGGAATGACTATAGGGAGAAAGAGCACCGTATTAAAAGCAACGGAACCCGTTGTTGTGGTCAGAAGGGAGATGATTTGATTTGGACCCTTGCCTTTTGTGCGTATGTATTCTTCTAGCAGTTAACAGTGCCTTTGGCATTGCTGAGACACATGGGGAGATAAGCTAAGGAGGACATAGACAGATGACCTAGCACTAATATTTCAGTGATGGACAGCAAAAGAAGACGATCCCGTTGTTAAAGTATACAATCTTGAGTATTACGTCAATAATGAAAATGATTCAATCCTAAAAATTGTGTTCATGACAGCTTACACAATGCAAAATGTGAATGCTAATTTAATTCAGTAAGTGCACTCATTAGCTTCTGGTAATTGTGGGGGTAGTATTTCTGTTGCTCATAGTATTAACATCAAAATGTGAAACTCTTCTTCCAGCACTCGGTGTTGTCAGCTACCTCTAACGCACCCATTATAATAGAGACTTGGAGCGATTCTCTGAAACGTAATTCCGAAGCACTTTGATAACACTGCTTCATACAGTTAAAGGAAAATTGCAATGCAAGCCATAGAGCATTATTGCAACAACTGAGCATTTACTGTCTCTTAAGCTCTTTGTTCGTCTGTGCTTTAAAATGTATAAAGTATGTATTTTATGAAGGAAGCTCCCGTTTTTCGAAATTAACCCCCAGAGAGTCAAAGCCGTAAAATGTTTTCATTTTCTTTTTTTCCCCCTTGTTAAAACCACAGAAACACCAACCTCTAAGGAATGAGATAATGGTTGTACTACCCAGACTTTTACACTAAACAAAACCTAGAGGTATATGAATGGCAGTAGAATAGGAGACTGCATGTGTGAGAAAGACTGGCATCCGTGGTGCATGGTGTGCTTCCGACTGGCGCTTGTGGCTCCTTTCCATCATCCATTTTTCTGACTTGCACGGTGTGTTGAGTGTTGTGTTCTTACAGCATGTGGAATTACCCGTAGCCGTGTGGACAATGGATGGATGCAATGTTTGTTGCACAGAACGGTCGAGGGGACAGTGGGAAAATACCTGTATTTGTTACTCATGTTATAAGGGCTTTTCTCTATTGCAGGTCCTTCAGTAGCATTTCTGCGACTCCCCATGTGATGATTCTATTTTAGTGGCTAGAAGTAGGCTTGATACCGTTCTGTCTCATCTACTCTTATTTTCACTTCCAGCAACCCGACATTCCCATCCCACATCAGGCATGATCCTAAGTCATAAACCAGTAAAAAAAAAAAATGGCAGTAGTTCTACACCTTTCCCAAGAATGTCCCCAATCTTTGTAACAAGTCTGTCAAAATCTGCCTGTTGGTTATATATGGAACTATAAAAAGTTCGGCATAAAAGAAATTCCATGAAATGTTTTTCTCCCTTTTAAAGAAACAGAAATAAATAAGATAATTTCACTTGTGCAAGAAGAGAGCTCTCTGTAGATGGCTTTCTGCAGTTTTCCACTGGGACATTGTATCGCTGTGCAAAGTGACACAGAAAAACAAGAATCCATAAATAAACCTCTTAGACAGTGACTGTAGCTATTGTCATCTCACCAAAATCCAAAATTTGTCTTCAAACAATAATGACATGTTGGGTTTTTGATACAAATAGGTGCTAGATCCACTGGTAAATTACAAATGGTATCCACATACTCCAGAATGAAATTTGATTTTTTTTTTTTCAATCCAAACCCATTTTCGTTAGACATTATAGTTCATCAAATAACTAGAAAATTATATAGATAACCTAAAAAAAACCCCAACAACCCCTCCGATCAGAATTGGCTTTATATTCTTGAGTCGTAAACAATTTTCTTCAGTAAGATGTATTTGCTTGTGAAGTATTTAAAGAGTGCCAACTTTACAATGTTAGGTGCTTGCAGGTGCAGACTAGTGATATTTGCACTTGACTTTGTCTCTAATAGGTACGTACGCGTGTGCTCACGTTTATTAGCGACTGCTGGTATTTTTACCAACAGCAGCACCGTAAACCGAGCCCTTCCTTGAAGAACTCTTAGATAGCAGTTGTCCGTTGAATTAATAAATGACCTTAGCATGATTTGGTGCTTCACATGGGAGAAAGGCTTTTTCTACTTGTACATCTTGAGAAAGAGCTATATTTACATACATAGTTTGTTACGTATGTGGAGCGTAACCTAAGGAATTTCGATAAGTTTTGTATCTAATTGTTTTTTCCCTGATTTTTCAGCTTCCTAGTTAGTTTCATGGTGGATGCTCGTGGGGGTGCCATGAGAGGTTGCAGACATAACGGACTACGAATCATCATTCCTCCGCGGAAATGCACTGCTCCGACGCGAGTTACTTGCCGGTTGGTGAAACGCCACCGACTGGCCACCATGCCTCCCATGGTGGAAGGCGAAGGTCTGGCCAGCCGCCTGATTGAAGTGGGACCTTCTGGTGCTCAGTTCCTTGGGTAAGGGGTGCCGTATGGCCTGAAGGAAAACGTTCAGGCTCTTTTCTTCTGTTCGCAAGTTGCACTGAAACGGTTCCTTTTTCAAGACTTGCCCAGAAAAAGATGTTTGTAACATGTGGTAGCAGACTGGCCGCCTGAAATACAAATCAGTTGTTAGTTAACAATTCACAAAAAGCTTTTACGCCTTTTTCCTTTGAAAACGGATATTTTAACCGCTAGCGCGAAGGTTAATGTGCTTCCTTGGATATAATTATTCCTCAGTGTTGTGATATTATAGTGGGAAACACTTTGCAGCCCGAAAAGGCAGTTCATACTCTATTTAAATAATCTACGCATAAGGCTTGAATAGCACAGCACTGACGTAAAGCCCAAATGTAAAGCCTGCTACATACACAACACAAGTTCCAGCTGCTTATTTGAGAGACTTGTGTTGTCTTATCAGGAATTTGGACTATCAGGGAAGCACAGCGCCTTTGATTTTTCTGGGGTTGAAATTGCTAAATTAAGCAATAGGACAACCCTGGAATTTTTTGGCCATTTCTTTTGTCCTATGCTGCAAAACCCGTAGAAAGATCAGATTTGTGTCTGCTGCTGAGCTTGTTTTAGCAATTTTCAGCTGAAAGCAGCAGTTACCCACACTTTTTTTTTAATTTGTTTTACCAACTATTCTCCCTATCAACTGCGGCATCCAAAAGTGGATGATTGAAGGACCCACTTCGATTGCAATAAATAGCTTCATTCAGAAATTGTAAGAAAAGTGACTCTGTAAACAGCAGTATTTTAAACCCATTTCCAAACGAATCAGGTGCTTTCAAATCCTGCTAGAACAGGCAGTCATCAGAGCCACTATCTTCGTTAGTGCTTTTTCTAACAGATTGAGCTTAGCGAGAGAACGAAGTTGATCGGTAGTTTTTAACTGCCTACTGCTTTTGTATGGAGTGCGAAAGGAGAACGTACCCAAGATATGTTTTGGCTACTTCACTCTTGCTCTGATCTGGTAAAAAAGGCAAGAGCAGTTCTGAAACGCTGCGAAGGTGATGCTAAGAGCAAGCCAACCGTTCCTTTTGACAGACAGGATACAGGATAAAACCACAAGTAACGGGAAACAAGCTGGCTGATGAGATGCTTTGTACCTCTTGGTCACTTTGAAAGAGAAGCAGAAAGCAATCTAAAGAGCAGAGAAAATATTGTGCTGTCACAGGCAGTCTTCCCATTATCGTTGTCACACACAGATTGACCTTAAGTACGTCTCCCATTTTCTTTTAATGGTTGCTCTATCTAATGGGAATGTCTCACCTGAAAGACCAGGATATAGCAGAGTTTTATTCGTTCTCAGATCTTTGTGCCCTTCCTGCGAGCGTTTTTCTAGGCGTTGGACTGGCAGTGAAATCAGAAAATTACTGTACTCTTTGCAGAGACGCATTCTGAGGTCCAAATCCTGTTCCCGCCGAGTTCGCTGCCAAAACTCCCATTGTCTTCCCCTAAGCAAGAAAAGATCCTAAATTAAGGAAACTCATTTTGCTGATTTTGATCACCAAATTGTCATCGCTAGGACGGAACCTTATTCAGTGTACAGCCTAATTCCACTCTGTGGACCAGACAGAGGCACTGGCGTTTTGGCACAAAAAATACATAAAATTTATTTATGTTCTTTCTTTCACTGCTGCTTTGGATGTACTCAGTAAACTTCATCTGCCTACGGCTCCTCCCCCACTTAATGAGGGAGAAAGCTTGGTCAGCCGAATCCTTCAGCTGGGGCCTCCTGGGACCAAATTCCTTGGGTAGGAGAGACTTGAAACAAATTGATGGATGCTGACCTCCCCGTTCTTCTCCTCCTTCTGCAATATGATTTTTTTATGTCATTATGCCCATGATATTGTCCCTTTCTATCATTTGAAATTTTGTATACCTAACCCTTAGTGGACCATTTTTCAACCCTTGTGGTATGTGGTTTTGTTTTGGTGGTATGTTTGTATCTTTTTCTTCCGGTACTGTGGCCTTCATTTTTGTTTTGGCATGAAATCTTCCTAGTGATGTGCTTGATGTCTGTAGCAAAGCAACCTGGATTGGGACCAAAAAAAAGGAATCTACTGTAAATTTTAAGAAGGTTTTTGTATCAAGGACCCATTAATCAATAAGTTACATGTTGGATACCACCAGTATAAGAGAACACATGACATTTACTACGTACATGGTAACCTGTGTGAGTCCTCTAATTAGAGAAGTGTATATACAAATATATTTGTCTTTTATTTCTAAGAGTATGTATGTATATGTATATATAAATATAGATATATTACATGTACACATATGTGTCGTATATGTGTGTGTATATTTATATGGATGCATACACTGATACGTATATCGACGTCCGCTTGTAAGGCAACAAGGCAAATTCTTATCTCCTATACTGAAATAGAAACCCAGATGATCTCCTCAGACCTCCTTTATCTCTCCCAAGGTGTAAATCAGAAATAAATTCATTGGAATATATAGAATTACACTGAAGTAAAATTGGCACAGGACACAACTGCCCACTGATTGCAATGAAATTATTCTGATTTGCACTAGTATAAGCGAGATTAGAATTTGTCCCACTACTCGTATACGTTACAGTAGATTCTCTTTGAAATGAAGTTGCACAGGTTAACCCAGACAGTAGTGACAACTAAAATGAGCATGAGTTTTTTACCAATTCGCAAAACAATTACCAAATTTCTAGCTAAGCGCAATTCTCTTACCCGATATCATTCACACTGTGGAAAGAGGTGAATGCACTTCTCAATCTGTCCTTCGGCATTTACTGGGTCCCTGTAAAAATCTAATACGTGTTAGCGACCTCCTAGTTCAGGATTATGCCAAAGTATTCCAGCGAAATAGGTAGAATTCCAGGTCACTTTGTAGCAGACTGAATAGAGTTGCTGTTAATCCTCTTTCTTCCTCTCTCCCGTGTGCATTTAATGCGCTGTGTTGCCGTGCCAGGCCTGTGATTGTGGAGATTCCCCATTTTGCTGCTCTGCGTGGGAAAGAGAGAGAGCTGGTGATCCTGCGCAGTGAGAACGGGGACAGCTGGAAGGAGCATTTCTGTGAATACACTGAGGACGAACTGAATGAAATCCTCAACGGGATGGATGAAGGTAGCCAACGTGACAGCTCTTTTTTTATCTGCTCCTGCAGTACTTCTGTAACTGGGGGTGATAGCTTTTGACCATTTATTCTATTTAGCACCTCATGTTTGGTCCACCCTAGCATTTCTGACGCTACGTTTCTCCAGATACTTCACTTCAGTCACACCGGAGCATAACCACGTTCTCGGTACAGGAGCCAGCGGAAGCGCTGTGTACTTGTGCTTACTTCCCTTGCACGGGCTGCTGGAGTAGTGGGGCAAAACAAAATCTATCATCACAAAGTTGAGAATAGATGCTAGACTTATGTTTTGTATTGCTCCTTTTCATAGTGGTAAACGAAAAGCTTCCATAGCAAACATCTTTCCAAAACAAGGCAATTATCATACTCATCCTTTCCAAGCAGCTACGTGTGTGGGAGGAAATGTCAGTCATGGGTACTCTTGCTTTCTGAGAGAACAGAATGGCCTTGGGCTGTGGAGGATCTGCAGAATTTGTTATTAATTCTGATGGCTGTATTTTTTTTAAAAAAAACCAGTAAACAAGCCAACTCACATACTTAAAGCTGAACTCATACTTTGATACTTTTTTGATTTGGAGTTTAGTGTCCTTGATGCTACTCCAGGCTATAGCATAAACATGTGAAGTAGAAAGGGTCTTGGACCCATCCCTTTGCTTGTTTGCCTGCTGATTTTGGGGATGCTCTCAACATGTTCTGGGTTTGTCTTAAGCTCCCTTCAGTTAGTTGCTCTGTCTGTCTGTCTGTTGCTTTCTCGATTTCTCTGGTTTAGCTGAACTTAAAATGCCGGGGTATGTTTCCTTTTCCCCTTTGATTTCTAGACAAAATAATTTTGCAAGTTGCAGTTAAACTGTGAAAAGCTCAAATTCATTTTCAAGTTCGCTGTATCGTTTCTACGAAATTCTTGTCTTCTGATCGTCTTCTCTTTTGGCCTCAGTACTTGACACTCCAGAGGAGCTCGAGAAGAAACGTATCTGCCGCATCATCACCCGAGATTTCCCTCAGTACTTTGCAGTGGTATCCCGGATCAAACAGGACAGCAACCTTATCGGACCCGAGGGAGGTGTGCTGAGCAGCACTGTTGTACCGCAAGTGCAGGCAGTCTTCCCGGAAGGGGCTCTAACCAAACGAATCCGCGTTGGCCTCCAGGTACAAAGAAACAATNGCGTTTTTTTTTTTTTTTTTTTTTTTTTAGTGTAAAATCACCTTCTTTGAATGCAGAAGCAGCGTATTCATCTTACTATGTTGTATGTTGTTGTCTAGAATGCTTCTAGTAAAAATAATTAAAAAAAATATTCATGCAAAAGTCAGAGCAAGCGGTAAATCTTTGGGTATTCCAGTTAATTCAGACTCCGGTCTGTTACCTGTCTAACTGATCTTGGGAAAAGCACCTAATTTTGGTGATGACGGTGATATTAGTGTAGGTCATAGAACAATTTCTTAAATACTTCTTATGAAAGGCGTCAGGGAAGTACAAAGTGCTGTAGCAACTAGGCCAAATGTACAGATTCTCAGCGTGAAGTAAACCAGCTTAACAGTTCCCTGCTGAAAGAGGGGGAAGTCCTTCCCCTACCTCCATGTCCTCCTCCTCCACAACTTACCTTGGCCAAGAGACTGTGCTTGTTGAAATCCCCTGTGAATAGCCGAGTAGCTTACTGAAATAGCTCAGAGCTTGTTCTAAGGAAAAAAAAAAAAGAAAGAAGTGACAAAGGAATCGTTTGCTACTGGTTAAGTGAATGAAATTAATGCTATAAAGGGTCTGACAAGCACCAAGAAAGGCAATAGGAAGAGGAGGAAGGTGTGGGAAAGTTGAAAAAGGGAGGTGTCCCCTTCTCGCTGGCAGCCAGTTCTTCCGGCTGCAGATTTTCATGGGAAATTGTGCCTTTTAGTGTAAAAACTTAAGGGTTTCACGGCAATATACAGACCCAGTTCTTTACATACTCACGAAACTGTTTTCACGTAACGATTCTGTTATTGTCTTTTGCTTTGGAAAGGCTCAACCTATGCATACGGAACTTATAAAGAAGATTTTAGGCAACAAGGCTACCTTCAGTCCTATAGTCACACTGGAGCCCAGGAGAAGGAAGTTCCATAAACCCATCACGATGACGATTCCCGTCCCCAAGGCCTCCAGTGATGGGATCATGAATGGTTATGGAGGCGACACACCCACTTTAAGGTTACTATGCAGCATAACAGGTAGGACGCAAATACTAGAGCTTTTTGTGTGCATCTTGAGATTGTCAGTCATCGTGGGCTGAATATGTTAAGCTGATTGTACACATGGAAAGCTTGGTGAAAACCTGACTGGGATGAGAGGCTGTGAAAATAAACTACTTTCCAAACAATTGCTTTATAGTAGAAATAACATTTGGTGTTTGGACTAACAAGGGACGTGTAATATAATCATAGACTTTGGGTTTGGGTTTTTTTGCCTTTTCCTTACAGTTTGTTTGTTGAGAACCAACATACCTCTGCCTGGCAGGGTAAGCGTAGTACAGACATAATGTTGCAGTATGCTTCAGAGGAAAATATTGGAGTTAAACACTTTATACTTGCTATAACTCCGACGTGATTAGTGTCTCAGTCGCAGTTAAGAGGCAGAAGTGAGCTGCATGCATTTATTCTGCTTAGAAGTTAGCATCTTTCTAAATTTTCAAGCCGATTTCAAATACCAAGAGATGCCTTACACGCTGAGATGTGCCAGTGAGTCATTCCGGAGCACAGGTGCTTTTACAATTGCGTGATACAAAGGTGTTAGGTAGCTGCTGAAATACCAGAAACAACATCTGGTCAACAAAGAAGTGTTTGCATTCCCAAGAGGGTGAAACAATGTTTATTTAATTAGAGAAGAACGGTCTCCTCTATAAAGAGGAATTTGAGTAAGTTTCTTGGAGGGACGGTAAATCTGCAAGGATCCTTTAGAAAACTTCAGAAGGGAAATTGGTTCCAAGAATTCTTCACCAAAAGGAGAAAGGAGGTATTTTCTGAAAACTAGTATTCCTTTAGAGACACAACTTGGTTTAAAGTTTGCGTAAAGACCGTGCTACCTGGCCAAATGGATATCTACCAAGTCAGCCGTGTACGAGAGGAGGGACAGACACACATTCTGACTTAGCCCTGCTTATGCAGAGTTTTTCCTTTAGTTCTTTATGTGTTTTATAAATATTTATCACTGCTGTTAGAAGTAGACACTTCTATTTCTGTTTTCCGTAAGCTCAGGGTGATTTTAAGGTAACTGGAAACTCAACTGGCCATTCTTCACCAAAAGGTGAGGCAGGGACATACATTGAAGAACTTGAACACACAGCTGCAGGGCAACAGATTGTGCCCACCTTTTCAGCTGCATGGGCCAGATAGGAAGGTGGCAACGTCCGTGACACAGGGCTGAAACACTTAATAGGCTGATAGGAATCCAGAAGGCCGGCTGTTGTACGGCGTGATATGGAGGTGCACGTTTCCACTGCAGGATTGTCCGGGGAGCTTGTCAGACACAGATTGTTTCATCGGTTTTCATAGCAACGTGCAAAAGAAATTTCTTAGTTAGGTACATACCAGACCTGAGTCTTTGAATTATTTGAAAAAGAAGTAGGTTATAGAAATCATAAATTGTAGTTGTCACTATTAGTAACATTATTATTGCTTCCCAAGCGTAACAACATAGATTTAACTGCACTATGTCTGGGCCAATATGTGAATAATCTAGAGCCAACAAAAGTAATTGCTAATAAATTACATGTCTCCTTCCAAAATTCTAGCGTCTTTTAACATTTCTGGAGCTGTGCTAGAGGACTCATCATTTGAAAATTATTTGGGCACTTGGTTTTCTCAGGGGAAACCCATGCAATCCTACTAGCGTTAGTGGAATAACGTGGACCTAAGGAGAAGGCATGTCTGGGATAATTACTGGTTTCATAGCGATTAAAAACTGGGAAGAATGCAAAATATTTCTTAGAAGCAAGAAAGTTGCAGACTTGCTTGGGTTTAATGTTTTTTTTTTTAAAAAATCTGTGTCGTTTCAGGAGGAACCACCCCTGCCCAATGGGAAGACATCACTGGAACAACACCCCTGACATTTGTTAATGAATGTGTTTCCTTCACAACAAATGTGTCTGCCAGGTACCTACACAACAAAACATGAGTTTTACAGTGTTACTTTCAAGCGTATGTCTNGACATGGAGCTGTTGGAGCAGGTCCACAGGAGGCCACAAAAATGCTCCGAGGGCTGGAGCCCCTCTGCTCCGAGGCCAGGCTGAGAGAGTTGGGGCTGTTCAGCCTGGAGAAGAGAAGGCCCCGGGGAGACCTTAGTGCGGCCTTGCAGTGCTTCAAGGGGGCCTAGAGGAAAGATGGGGACAGGCTTTTTAGCAAGGCCTGTGGTGACAGGACAAGGGGTGATGGGTTTAAACTAAAGGAGGGCAGATTTAGGCTGGATATAAGTAAGGAAGAAATGTTTTACACTGAGGGTGGTGAAGCACTGGCACAGGTTGCCCAGAGAGGCGGTGGAGGCCCCATCCCTGGAAACATTCCAGGTCAGGTTGGACGGGGCTGTGAGCAACCTGATCTGGTTAAAGATGTCCCTGCTCCCTGCAGGGGGTTGGGCTGGATGGCCTCTAAAGGTCCCTTCCAACCCAAACCATTCTGTGATTCTATGATATTTTGGAAGCCCTGAGCCTCCTAGCCCAGACAGATGATGTACGAGAGCTGTAAGCACTGCAGTCCTCACCAGCTGCAGAAAGGAATTGATGTTCGTGTCATTTTTATCTCGGCCCTTAGTACTTAGCAGTCAGCACCTGCTGTGATCCCAGAAATGAATTAATGACGTTCTCATTTTTCTGGAATAGTAACCTGAGGGACAGTTCGATTTTCAGGTAGTTAGAAAAAAACTGGTTTCATTTTGATTACCCCTTCTCTCCTGGCTGCAGAAATATGCAAATTTCCATGGAAACAGAAATCCCTTATTTGGGTAGCTCATTATACATCTTACAAAAGATGTTACTTCCAGAATATCCAACAAATGAGAAATCAAGCAGAAAGGCCTGTAGGTGTACCAGACTGTGATCTGGAAGAATGCCTTCCAACCATCTGTTCTTGTGATGAGATTCAGCTGCTGTCTTTCTGAAAACAGAATTTCATGTTAAAAAACCAAATATATATATATGTGTGTGTGCGTGTATGTATTTTAGTTTGTATACTGTCCATGATTTATATCACAGAAATGCTCAGAAATCTCCTTCTCTAGAGTAGGAGATGCAGTCCATGACCTGGAAAGCATTAAATTTAGGCTGTGTAGTCCAGCAAACAGTTACAAAAATCTTGGATAACTTGCCCGTGAAAATCAATTCATTTCCTTCGGTGCAAACATTCAGTGTCCAGAGCAGTTATTACTATTAGGTTAAGTTTGTTATCTAATGAAATAATTTATTCAATGTTAAAATGAGTTCAGCTCTTGCAGTCCAACCTACAGTATAACTTTACCATTAGGCGAAATAAAGTATTATTTTTCTATGCTTTCTCAGTTCAGAAATGACTTTCTTCCCATGAGTTGGATGCTTTGCTTATGTACATTTCTCTTCAGTTCAACTAAAGATTTTTCTTTAACTGCAGTGACCACAAGAGGGAGATCTCAAAGCGTGTTGTAGCTCTCATCTGCTACCTGCAGTGTTCTGTTCAAAGGGATAAATTAACGATTAATTTAAGAACCAGATGTGGAGACTAGATGCAAAGTTTGAGAGGTCAAAGTCCCCCAAATTGTGAAGTCCCCAGCAGGGCTACACATGAAATACAGCCAGAATGAGGGTGACAGTCTATGGAACTACAATCCCTATTAGTAGTGGCTGTTTCCTAATCCCGATGATGACGTTAAAATTGATTACTGTTGCTCATGTTCTATGGTATAGGCGGGTCCCATGTAGAGATTTTAGTGGGTTCTACCTCTTCTTTTTAATCTAAATGAATGTTCAACAGACTGCTTGAACCCAAACATGATTTTAAGTGCTGTCGAAGTTAGAAAATGGGATTTTTCATGTATTTACAGTCAGAGAATTAATTACCTTCTTTGCTGAAGCTCAAGCTTGCTTGAATTTCTTCGCTTGTGCCCTGGTCTAAAAGCGCATCTACCCTTGTGCCCTGCTGAGAATCAGCCGATTCCTGACTGTTTGCTCTGCACAGTAACTTGCTTACGTCTAGTTACATCATTAACGGTGGAGCACAGTTTTCCCATTCATAAGACTAATTCTAATGAGCTTGGGAAAGAGATACATTTGTCTAAAATACAAGTGAATTAAGCCCCGGGTGTATGACAGCAAATCAGTTGAGCATACGGTGGTTTCGCAGAGGATATAGCCTCTCGGGTTTGAATCCAGTATAGCATAATTCTCCCACAGATGAAAAGCAAAGAAAGTATCAGCATGCAGAGCTTCTATGTACCAAACATGCCTTCTCTCTTTCAAATGTCATCAGCCTGGTTTTTAACCGGCGCGTTTGTTAAACGTTCTAAAGATAAGCACAGCGTGAAATTCGCTATTATTCAACTGCAGATGAGTAAGACC
Organism: Balaeniceps rex; assembly: GCA_013401315.1. Classification (NCBI taxonomy): domain Eukaryota; kingdom Metazoa; phylum Chordata; class Aves; order Pelecaniformes; family Balaenicipitidae; genus Balaeniceps; species Balaeniceps rex. The sequence goes on along the minus strand of VYZW01058619.1, from coordinate 16,209 downwards.
AGCGAAATCACACTTGAAAGGTGTGCTTTGTGGGTTATAATACCATATAATCTACAGTAAGTAATAAGCCCCCTGTAGATTATATCAGCTTTTGAGGTGTCTTTGACCTCTCATGACTTCTGTCTCCATCCTACGGGTGTCAAACTCAAGCATGCTTCCCACCCACACGGTGAATTTTATTTAAAAGAAATGTCATCGGCTCCACGGAGGAACTAAGTGAAGTGGGATCTGAGGAAGAAGGCAGTACGGGTTACTCCTTGTGAAACGCTTGGTGCGTTTCTGCTGTTACATTTGGGGAGTGGAAGTAGAATTATTTGAAGTGAAAGTCGTTATCTTTGCAAAATAACATTACAGTTGTCTTGACAAAGGTATAAGGAAATTCTGTAAATTTTTATTACTGGGTGACGTTGTCCTGGCCTGAATGGCCCAAAGAAAAGGTAAAGAACCTGTAGTTTTCAGTAAGAGGAAGGTCATTTTTGACACAAGAGGACCTGTTCTGGAAGCTGAAGTTCTAGACCCGAGTTGCAACGTCCACGTTGCATGCTTACGTCTTAAGTAACCGGGTATGTTTGATAAGTTTTGAGGTGGTTTGTCCCAATTCGCATGCACTAGCAATACTTTGTAAGAGGCAGATGTTCATTTGTAATAGTTATGTTAGTGAAATCACTTGTGACCTTACCCTGTAATCTGAAAGTATTTCTCTGCCATGGTGGTACCTGAATGAGAGAGCGGTGGCAGCTCCTGGCTTCGCACCCTGCAGAGGAAGTAACTTACTCCAGTAGTATTTGCCTGTTGCTTTGAGCGTGTTTATGTTTGACTTGTGGTCCGTGTGTCACAGACTGGGAACCACTGGTATAGAAGACTCAATGTACACATCAGAAAGATGCTGTCAGTAAAACGGCGTGTTAGAAACCACGATGAAAAGCGAGTCAGTGGTGATCACAGCCTCTGGGAGGCGAGGGTAGTAGGAATCGGATGTGGACACATCTGCTTTCAGGGTCTTGAAAATATAATAGGGCTCAGATAGAGAAATTTATATATCGCTGGTCTTCAATATGCATAACAAAAACTCACCACAAAATCAAAGTTAGAAGTCCCTGACTGAATTCACGTATGAATAATTTCTGATTTTGCGTGCAGTGTTACACAGTGGACGAAATCATTTACATTCACCTAAAGACCCTCAGGTTTTGGTACTGTACGTAAGGAACGTACTGCTAACCTTTCAGCTAAATAGCAGAAGAAAAACAAGTGTTTGGGGCGAGGCACCTTTATATTTCAGCTGTTAGAGACGGAGGTCCAAGAACAGACTGAAGGGTTAGCAACACATGCCAAAAGCCGTTTCAGTCTCCTGTTCCTCATCAATAAAATTCGGGAAATTTTCACAGCATCCCTGTCACGTCGGAAGTTTGTACGCAGTTCTCTAACACCCGAGTGTGGTATACTGATGTGTCCAGCACTTAACAAGCAGGAGATTTTACAGCGCCCAGGAAGATTTCAGGGGGCTAAAGAGAAAAGGATGAAATTGCCCACTCTGGGGTTTAACCATTTAGTCATAACCTGGAAGAGAAATGACAGGCTCGGCATATGACTGGATACAAGCAATTTGAGTCAGATTTTTATGGGACATTACTCTCTTCGGCATCATCAGATGTTTAGCAGCAACCAGCTGTCAAAAAGAACCTCTATTTCTCTAGGTGAAAGGCACATATCGCAGAGTCACGGTTGGGGGGCAATCTGAACTGTACACTTCCACAGAAATCAAATAGTGATACGTGATAAACGAGAACAAAGACAGAGACCTTTTGGGCTGCTCCAGAAGAATGGTGGTAGGATCAATCACCATTTCAAACGTCATCAGAAAGTGTTGGAAGTGATGGAAAACAGAGACCACTGAGCTTATTCTAGAAGAGATTTATTTCTTGATAAAGGGCAGGAAACATTTGATCGCATATTCTCACTGTAAGGAATCAATTCAGATGAAAACAAAGTTTAGGCCATAGCCAACTTTTGAATAGAAGAAGAAACATTTATTGGATTCTGTGACAAAGTTCCTGAATTTCTTGATTTTGGTAAGCTCTCAATAATTGTTTAAATATTATAAACATACTTATAAATGTAATAAGTATAGTTCATAAACACAAAAATATGAGAAGGTTCATGTATTTAAATCTTCAGAGAAGGTGTACGAGACTGTCTGCCCCAGGATAAGTGAACTTCTTAGAATCATAGAATCATTTGGTTGGAGAATACCTTTAAGATCATCGAGTCCATCTTGAAGCCTTTAAAAGCCGGTCATGTACCTGGAAGCAAATAAGCTTCCAGCTGAGGGAGATCTTACCATGGCCTGGAATTTGTGCAGCAGGAGACTCTGTGAAGGGCTTGCCTCTGGCACTGAGGAGAGTAGGTTCTGGTCCAGATGCTTTCCCTGTTGATTTTGCTTCATGCTCCTAAACGCGTGTGGGGTACCATGAGCGTTCTTAGGCTATTCTTCCCAAACGGTAACTATTTTTTTTTACTTTATTCTGACTTGTCTCATACAATTGGTGTGGTACCAGCTAACGCCGCCAAGGTAGGAAAACATATCATTTTCTTGCTTAAATCTTTCCATGCTGATGGCGCAACTCTTCATTTTCTTTTGCAGATTTTGGTTGATAGACTGTCGACAGACACAAGAATCGGTTACTTTTGCTTCCCAAGTGTACAGAGAGATTATCTGCGTCCCCTACATGGCCAAATTTGTGGTGTTTGCCAAATCGCATGATCCCGTTGAAGCACGGTTAAGGTGTTTTTGCATGACAGATGACAAGGTGGATAAAACTCTAGAACAACAAGAAAATTTTGCTGAAGTTGCCAGAAGCAGGGATGTAGAGGTACTGTATGAGGATCTTAAACAGTCTTCTCCATTTTTTAATGTCTGGTTTTAAGCTAATATTGTGTGCCTTTTATCTGCCACAAGTACTGAAAAATAATAGTGCCAACAAATATTGTCATGGCGCAGTATCGTCCATCATGATCAGAGGGAAACTTTGACTTTTGTCAGATGTAAGGGCAAAGTAGCTGCGAGATAGGAGTGATGAAATCCTATTCCCAGCAGGCGATTGCTGATCTCTTAGTCCACAGGGCTGGTGGGAAGGTTAGCTATATTCAGCTGCCTGCATTTGGGTCTTCCTGGGGCAACCTACCAAGGTGGAAGGTAACTGTGAATTTCACCCGCAAGGAAATCCAGTCAGCTGGTTATCAGAAGTTAGAAAGGAATTCCCTGTCTGACTGGCAATACCGTTTTTTGCTTTCTCGGTAACATTATTGGCATTCAAATGGGACGTCCAACGTGTTCTCAGGGCGGTCCTCGGCAATTAAAAAAATAGGTAGCGGGAACCTTAAGCGGGATTCAAGGAGATCGTAAATACGGCAGTGGGCTGGTTGAGTCTGAGCTCTCTGTTGTGGGACTAAGGCTTAGAAAATCTACAGGACAAAACTGAGCTGAAAGAATTTGGTTTCCCAAGATGCTTTTTTTATGGTGGACCTGTTAAACTGTTGTACTTAGAAACTGGGCTGATTTTATGCTAGGAAATCAGCTAATAAAATGAAGTTGGGGGTTACCATTTAGTCCAGCGGTTTTTTGTCCTCCTTTTCCCTGGTGTCAGGGTCAGCATTTCTTTAATTCAGATTCAGAACTAGAGCAGCTACTGCCAACTAAGTATTACGAAATGTATTTGAGATGGCTAGTTATGCAAGCAGGAGACATTGCCCATGGCTTTTATTAAACAAAATGCGGTAGTTTGTAAGATTTTTGCATAGCTTGGCTGGGGTTTCAGGTGCACAATGAGACTAAAGACTTAAGTCGCTCAACAGTGAGCTGAGAGGTAGCGGATAGGTGTTGTAAATGGACTTTCTCCTCAGGTAGCCTAAAACTAAGTTCTGTAGATGCAGGCTTAGCCCTAAATTCAATCCAGGTACCTCATAGTCATTTCTGTGGTGGTACTTAGTTTTAATTAGCTCTGTAGCAAAGTGCCAGGAGACACCTTGAATTTTTTTAGTTACTAACTTTCTCTTAGAGGAATGTCTGAGTAAAGATGAGTTTCGAGGGTGGTGGTCTTTGCTGAATGTTCCTGAGCCTGGTACTGCGTGGGTGTTGCGAGAAAAGGGGAGATAGTCAAAGCCAAAAAGGGCAGGTAAATCTCAACTTCCAGTAACTCCATAAATGAATATCACTAACCAAAAAGGCAGTCAGCAGTAGTCACGTTTTGTCAGCATCTTTGCGTACCAAGAAGTTAAACGAGCAGGTTTGATTAATGTTCTGCTTTACAAAAAAAAAAATGAAATCTGTTGCTGAACAGGCAAAAGCTTTCCTGTGTGGAATCCAGCAAACTGCCTGCTAACTGCAGTTTTTCTGGCTCTGTCAGCTTCCTCAGAAGGGATGACAAGTTGAAAGTGCTTTAACTACATGCATAGCATATTCTCCTGCTTAGTATGGTCTCTTTTCCATGAGAATCCCACCTTTAAAAAATTTCTCCTCGCTGTTCCTGAAGCTCTGACAGGCATTTCTTGCGCAGAGCAGCTAGATAAAACATGGGCTTATAAAACTGAATGACAAGGCTGAATTTCTGGCAAGTAAGGATGAGATGTTAATGTATTGGCAGTTTGAAGGGAACATCTCCAAAAGTGGTAAGCTGAGATTTAAACGTGCGGAGGGGGCCATAACAATGGCAATCCAAAGACGTAGGCAGCATCATTGTATAGGCATTTCGGAGAGGCATTACCTGAGCCCCGACTCTCAAAAGCTCTAGGCCTTCACAAATCCAGCTGAAATAAATAGAATCTACTGATACGCGCTGTCGCTGCAGCCGACTGTTGCAAGCAGATTGAACACATAGGTAATCTAATTCAGAAAGTTTTTGCATTGGTGGAAAGGTCCTCTGCAACTTCATGATATTCCCAGACTGGCTTATTTTCCTACCTGTCAAAACGAGGACTTTTGATTTGATTGCTGAAGAAAATATTTCTTTGACTGTTATGATCAGGCTAGGTTAGCAAAGTATGCTAAAATTAGAGCCAATAAAAAATCCAAATTAAAATATAGATTGAGAATTTGCCCAGATTCATGACCCTGAATACTGTGTCATTTATAATGGCAAGCTGTTGTTATTGAACTAGCGATGTATTCCATTTGGAGGTTAATAATCTGAAATGTTTCAAGAGATTTTAGGTAACCGTACATAACAAATCCAGTAAATGCTGACACGTCCTAGCAATTTAAGAAGTTGATTGAAATTTCTGTAGAATAATGCTTAAGAAGAAATCCTAACCGCCTCACTGTGATTAATTGCCGCTTTGCTTCTTTTTGCTTTCCAATAGGTATTAGAAGGAAAACCCATCTATGTTGACTGCTTTGGCAATTTGGTGCCACTAACAAAGAGCGGGCAACATCATATATTCAGTTTTTTTGCCTTCAAAGAAAACAGACTTCCTCTGTTCGTTAAGGTAACGTTCTAGTATGAGCTATGGATTGTATTCTTATTTTTTGTCTACTTCTGAGCTTACAATAACCTTAGCAGACTGAAGAACAGTTCCAAATTATTTTATGCTAATGGATTAAATGTTGACTTGGGTAGTCAAAACAACCAGAAGTGGCTACCTAAAATTCAGTAAAATTTTTCTCTAAATGTAATTATCTGTGCCTGTGTTCTGCTATATGTGTCCACAGCATTCTTTCAGACACCAAAATGATACTTCCAGGAATCCTGTTCTCTACCTAATAATCTAAAGAGCTGATCAAGTTTGATCTCGTTTGGTTTTCTGTATCATGGTTCAATATATTGCAGGAAAAAATGCGGAAACTGCAAAAAAGTGCGCGAAACCATTGTAGAATTGGCAGAAATCTATCAAAATACGATTGTTGCACCCGACACTTGTAAATATGCATCGTATGGCTGTAAATACAGATATAACTGTTCTTCAGCCAATCATCCTCCTGTCAGTAGCAATGCAAAACTTCCTTGGGGATACAGTAAGAAAAGCAGGGCTCCTTTTTCCTTTTTGGATATTTCAAGTTATGGTTTTACCGTATTTTTGAGAACAAAGGAAAAAAGAAGTAATTAATACTGATAAATTCCCAACTGTAACCTCATTTTATCCCTGTAGTGTTACTGTGTGTATATATGTATATAGTATTACTGTACTATTCTATTTTAAAAACTTTTATGTGAGTAGGAAAGTTTGTAAAACTAAAGCCAACACAAAACCCCTCTGTTCATCCAAAACTAACTGATGCTTTAGCCCTAGCTAGGGAGCCGGTGACACAAACACCGCGGTCCGCGGGGCTCAACTGCATTGTCCATGAGATCCGCAGGGAGCAGTAAGGCATGTAAAAAGGTGCTCTCGCTGTGGTCACTTCCCAGAAACTTTTCCTTCTACTGGGACGTCCCGACTACAACGCAGTACTCTCCTTACTGTTACATAAAACAGTTTTAGAGAAATGCTTTAAGAATGGAAACTTCAAAAAAGTAGAGAAAATCAACCCACTCCCTCACTGTGTTAAATTTGCTGTATGCTGCTAGAAAACCTTCAAACTCTCTCCCTCCTTTCCAGCAATATTTTGTAAGCTTGTTTTAATTTAGAACTTTATCTATGCCACCACCTACCTTTGGCTATGAATATTTTGATCCGTGATGGATTTTCCAAAAGACGTTCAAAACCAGGTGTGTCTTTGCATCTAGTATTTTCAGTCCGATAAAGTTAATACACACGTATCTAACTGTATCATTTTATCAGTTCAGAAAACTAAGAATGAGGTAATGCTTTCAGTTGTATTTCTTCCGTGGTATCGTACGTAATCCTCCTGACGTTACGTACAAAAGCTAAAACTACATCACCAGTATCTTAAGTTCTAAGCGCTTACGCTTCTTTCTACTAACAACTGTGAAAGAGATTTTTCTAAGATTGACTGCAAAATCTTGAAGTATGGCATGAGGTAGTATCTTTTGTAGGTAATAATGGTCACACCTATAAATATATTCCAGCAAATTTCTTCATTCTAAGACTAGGATTTATCAATCCATTTGAGAAAACATTTTGCAAGAGAAGAAATTTTAAGGGTAATATTTCACTGTTTTCAGCCGCTCGGCCAAAAGCGTAGCCAATTGATCAAAGGCAATATTTAATACTAAAATTTTCAGCAAAGAGTTATCGCTAACATCACCATAAATACGTATTCTTGCCATATGGGGGAAAATGACTTAGTTCCTTTTGTCACCTAATACAAAATGAGTCTCTGTTACGGCCATAAAGTTTGGGGACCACGTCAGTGAAAAATGGGCGTTGTAAGCTGTCACAGAAGCCTAATCGTACTGGAATGTCTCTGTTCTTTTTAGACTGTGATTGCGGTGTTAGGACCGCCTTCTGCAAAGAAGTTGCTAATGTGTAAGCATGTACGTGCTTGTTTCTTCTCTTGCTTTGACACGCAAATAGATCCGTGTGTACATTTACAAACAAGCAGGGGGGGAAAAAGAGAAAACACATTATTTTTGCCTACATGGACTTTTCCTCCCACATTTAACCTCTTTCTGCTAAATAGTTTTGAGTGGCACAAGTAGGTCATACAGCAAAATAGCGAAATAACAGATTAAATGTCTGTATGTTCGCTCTCCCAGGTGCGAGATACCACTCAAGAACCCTGTGGACGATTATCATTCATGAAGGAGCCAAAATCTACAAGAGGCCTCGTTCATCAAGCCATATGTAATTTAAACATCACTTTACCCGTTTACACAAAGGTACTGTGAAATTATACTGATCTGTCATCAGCATTATAATACAAACAGAAATGAGTAGGAAGGCAAGATATTGTTAAAGCTTTGTAGTCAGGTAGTTTAAAGAATAAATACACCCAAGGTCTTCCAGTTTCTTGGGTTTGGTACTCAATGCCAGTGTTCAAAGATGTTATGGAGCGTTTTCTGAGGACTCAGAAGAGATGACAGAAGGGAGACAAAAATCCAGTTTGCACTACGTAGCTCCAATGTTTTCATTTGGTGTTGCACAAGACCTATGCTAATCTTATTTCATACAGAAATTTTACCCATATTCTGTTCAGGGGTGAGACAAATCTGGGATTCAGTGAGTACCTCTACGTTCATTTTTTGTTTTACCAAAGGCTTCCCACACTGTCTAACCATGTCTTGTGACACCTCTCTGGAGATGAAGTTGCCATTCATACCTGCTTCACAGAGCGTAAGGATAATGTCTGTAGATCATATGGTGTTCTTAAGGTATGAACCATAGAATGGTTTGGGTTGGAAGGGACCTTAAAGATCATCTGGTTCCAGCCCCTCTGCCGTGGGCAGGGACACCTTCCACTAGACCAGTGATGAGTGGCGTTCCTCAGGGGTCGGTATCGGGACATTCAGTTGCTCTTCCCTTATCCACCAATGCTGTAACCCCACTGTAGAAGGCCACCAAATTTGTCAGGCACGATTTGCCCTTCGTGAAGCTATGTTGGCTGCCACCAATCACCTCCTTACTTTCCATGTGCCTTAGCGTAGTTTCCAGGAGGACCTGCTCCATGATCTTGCCGGGCACAGAGGTGAGACTGACTGGCCTGTAGTTCCCCAGGTCTTCCTTTTTTCCCTTTTTAAAAATGCGGGTTATGTTTTCCCCTTTTCCAGTCAGTGGGAACTTCACCGGACTGCCATGACTTCTGACATATGATGGATAGTGGCTTAGCAACTTCATCCGCCAAGTACAGAAGGACTGAAAATTATTTGTCGTATTTTTCACTTGCCAATTTGAAAATTAATGGGCTTTGCAATGGCATTTTTAGCTAATTGCCTTGTTTATCTGTGGTGATAGTGATACAAATGTAGCAGGCTGGAGCTCTCGAATTTGGAAAGCTTATAGCAGTGCTGAAAATACTTTCTTAGACTAGATTTTGATATTACACTGACTTTTGACACTGACTTTTCTTCCTACACCTGATCAAATCTTTCCAGAATCTATGAGTACGTCACATTGTGTAAATGGTCTTTCTTCAGAATATTGTTATAACGGTTATTAGTGTACCTGGGGAAGAAAATGGCCCAATAGCAAGGGCAGAGAAAGGAGAGGAAGACTCTAGTATGAGTTAGTATTTACAAATAACAAGATTGAGACCGGTTGAATTCTCATAAATCATGGGAGTGCCCTTGATTTCTGTTTAAGTGAGATCAGCTGTTAAGAAGCACTTGTTCCTTAGGAAGAGTCAGTTTATTGCTATTCTGTGATAACTCGGATTTTTTTACTGGCCTTGTCAGATTTGGAGCTGCATGCCTTTTAGGAATGCCCGAAAGCTTGCCTGTTGGTGGTCATTTTTTCTCAGCGTTTGTAGCATATAATATAATCTTTATTATAGCGTTTTCGTATCATTTAAAAATAACACATCTCAGCATACTTTAAATGAGTAATGTTCTCAACTATTTTAAGTATTTATTCATGCTATTTTGTGGGTGCAAAAGCATGTATGTATTTTAAGTTTTGGTGTACAACTAAGGATCACTAGAAGTCTAACGCCCAGAAGCAACTTTTCTGTTTGTAATTTGCTTGATTCTGTAGCCCGTTGTGTTTTAAACTGACGGTTTAGTTTTGCCGCTTTTTGACATAAGAAACCAATTGCAGAAACATGCTGCATTTTCTTGGTTTCTGTTAAATGTTGTCAGAAGTTATTTTTTCCTACTCTTCTTCTAAAAAATTTGCATTTTGCCTGCTCTGTTTTCCCCTTCTCTCTTTGCATGGCATTTTGGAACTGAAAGGAATCAGAATCCGATCAAGAACAAGAGGAGGAGGTAATGTTGCTATAATAGCATGTTACTGCTTATGCATACTGCGAAAATACAACTAACAGATATAGCTTGGAAGATTAAATCTGTAGCGACACAGGCGTATCAATCATTAGCCCAGTGCTACAAAAACAATGAAGAGGAGTGCGCTTCCAAGGGTTTTGCACAGGCTCGCTATTGGAATTTACTTTCCCTGCGTTGAAATTAAAGTTTTACTGATTCAGACGCACTGATTTTGGAGGTGTATAATGGTTCATTTTGCTTTCAAAACAGTTCCTTAATAATTTTAAAATTCTTTCACTCAAGAATAAGCCATACAAGTGTGTTTCTTTACGCTTTATTCTCTGCAGCACAAAAAAGGGGAAAGGGGATTGGTTTTTCTGATTCTGAGAACCATCCCGCATCCTAAAAATAATGTAGGGTTGTTACTAGATTTGTCTAAAGTATTGAGAACCAGCAGATCATTGGCATAGTATGCATTTTACTACTACCCCTACGCACGGTCCAAATAGCCTTCCTCTCGTTAGTGGTGGTGGGTAGGGGAGAACAGAGGCGGAGGAACAGACCTAACTACAACAGTTACCTCCATCAGTGAGTTCCCCGCTGGTGGGGGAAGTCTGCGACCAGATTGCGATTGAATGCACTACCTGTACACCCGAAAGGGCTGCAATTCCCAAATCTTGTCCGTTTATAACACCCAATAGACTGGGTCTTACAGATTTCTGAGCTGGATTACTGAGGTCCAGCACAGAATCAGTGTTAACCCAGAAGTTACAAGTCTGTTTACCCCAAGTAAAAGGCGTAGAGTTTTCATCTTCAGCATAAACTGAATTGCATCTTAATGGAGAAATGTGGCCAACTCCCCGCTACATTCCCGGCCCCGTTCTGGCAGTTATAGATGTTTTTTTAAGCTCTGACCCCTACATGAATGAGTAACATCAGAAAAGCATCCCCACATTTTGATGATGTTCAGCTGTTGGAAACAAGTAAGAGTGCCAGCACTGTGAGAATAGCCTGCTCCCCGAGGACGGTGGACGTCTTTTCCATGAACTGCAAAACAAGAGTTCAGAAGTTCTGTTGCATGGATTGCAGTTTCCTATTGTCATTATAGAAATATTTACCACTCCTGTTTCAGTGCTGAAATATGGGCACTGTCTAGTGAAAACATGGCCAAAGGTTTTAAGCTCGTTCCCACTACATTCATTCAGGAGGTAACATTTCTTATCAGGTGATGACACAATTTCATGCCAAAAGCACGAAACTAATTCTTTTAGCCTCTGTAATGCTGTTTAATGCATTCCCAGTGAAGCCCCCAAAAGTTGTTTAACAAATCTATGCTCTGTAAAAGCAGGGTAAAGGATATTGGAGAATTATTTTTCCAAACATTGATGACTTCTTATATTTTTATGTAAGAAACTGAAGCACAAAAAGACAAGCTCGTTGATGGCTAAAGCCACCTTCCATTTTGATTATTTTTTGTTTACTTTATTCATTTTTATGTTAATAATATTAATTAGTGTGCTGACATAATTCCAGAGTGATTTGGAGGAACTTAAAGAAAGGGGGAATTAAAGTATCCTAGGGATCCTAGGTTACCATGTAGGGCGATCTGTGCGTCAGAGGAATTCATACGATTATGGATCTGTAATACACACTGCTAAGTGTGAAGTTTAATAACGGGAGCCTAAACGATCGCAAGGCATGTACGAACATGCAAGTGTCGCTAGTGATTTACTTGTATTCATTTTCAGTTTGCGGAAAAGCAAGAATTTGTAACATCTGAACTGAGACAATATGTCGCATTTATCTTTATAAAGAATACTTTTAAACAAGTAAAACCTTTTCAACACTCACTAAAAAAGTCTCTTGGGGGCTTTAACATACAGAGTATATTGTATCGACAGGACCGCACAGCTGATTTTCATTCCTCACAGTCATCCTACCACCACAAGTTTGTATAGGAAATTAAATGTTTAGTGCTCCTTCTAACTTGGCATACGTTTGCATATCCAAATTTACATAACAAAAATCTTTTTTTGCTTGTGTGGACAAATGATTGCGCTAGCAGAACTGAAAAGAAGGCAAACTACAAGGCAGCTTCAAAAATTTGCTTCTTGAATTTTCATAGTCTGACATTTCCTTTTTTTTTTTTTAA